>NKZJ01000146.1:0-12067 GCA_002370135.1 Metschnikowia kipukae
ATACTACATTGATACTACCTTGCCATCTTCTACTGACTCACTGTTTCCACGATAGTCATCAATTGGTGTTTTAGATTAGCGCGGTAGAGAGACTTGTAAATTTCGTGATGGTGTAGTCTAATCAACTGTGGATCACTGATTCGTGGATAGAGTTGATACTGATATTTACTTTGATTGGCTGTTGCATCGTGTATTAGACGACTAATACAATATAATTGGCTGCTACATCGTGTACTAAACGACAAATATAATTTAATTGGCTGTTGCATCGTGTATTAGACGACTGTGTCATTTAATTGGCTGTTGTTATCGTTAATTAGACGGAACGCTCGTGTAACAAATTAACTTTTGACCGTGAAATTGATGTAACATTACACACTGTAATACATGTAGGAATAAAGATTGTAGACACGAGTGATTAACCTTTCTCGCAATTTTCAGTATCGTCAACCATTGTGGCTATTAAAAGATCAAAACAAATACTTAAACGGTATTGTAAAGGTAATTCGTCACGGAAACGTGCATTAGACGGTAATAGTAAAGCAATTCATCACGATAACGTGCATTTTGACGGTACTTGGCGAGTAATAATTACCGATGCAGTCACCCTCGATTTCTATAAGAACCCATTCATTCCCTGCTCATCCAATATATCGAGGTGTCCACCCAAACCAGGGTATCTTAGACGTCAAGAACCGTGGGTACCGACCCACCTCAGACCCCGGATCGCACCAAATCCGCCCAATACATAGCCCATTCCCCAATCTATCCTAGGTTCATCTTAGGGTCCGATCTCAAGACTACAATCTAAAACTACGACGGAAGCGTTCTATGACACGTGGAATAAGCAAAGCAATCCATCTTTGGTCAAGACATTATCCTAGGCCTTTGGACTTCCATTGTGCTTGGAGGTGTTTTAAGGGTCTTCCAGATTCTCACGTTTGTTCAGCCCAATTGCTTCTTGATTTGTTTCGTGAATGACTACTTGAAGTTCGAGCACTTCCGCTCACTAGAGGATTGATACTTGCCGGAATGTTTTGGTCTCTGTTTCTCAAACTGTATTCATCAATCTTTTCAACGTGCTTTTGGTTTGGGAATGGATATTAAGTCTTCACTGCTGTGATTTATGACAATCTTTGGTCTTGTCTAACGAAACAAAGCAAGGGTCAACACTGGCGACATTGTAAACTTGATGTCGGTAGATGTTCAACGGTACAGGATTGGTCCAGAATAGATGTTCAACGGTACAGGATTGGTCCAGAATAGATGTTCAACGGTACAGGATTGGTCCAGAATAGATGTTCAACGGTACAGGATTGGTCCAGAATTTGCAGGTTACTTGGTCCGGTCCATTTCAAATATCATTGCTTGTACTCATATTCTGGGCAACTCTATGTGGACCGGTGTTTTCGTCATGATTATCATGATGCCTCTTAATCCTGTGATTGCAAAATATCAGAAGTTACAAAAACAAAGATGAAACAAGGATGAAAGATCTCGTTTAATCAGTGAAATTTGAATAATGTCAAATCCCTCAAGTTGTACGGATGGAAAATCCTTAAAGTTAAGCCACGTGAGAAATGATAAGGTGTCGGCAAATATCAAGAGAACGGTGTCTTCAGCTCGGCGTCCAACTTTTTGGAACTTGGCTCCTTTGTTTCTTGATCGACTTCTCTTTGTTTTGACGAACAGAGAGTGAGCTTGTCTAGTGATATTCTGTTCCCTGTTTTGTCTTTATTCAACTGTTGTCTTTCCCCTTAGCCGTCGTTCCCATGGTTATAACGAACATTGTTCAGTCGGTTGACTAAGTTTTGACAAGTTCAGAGTTACAACCAACGCTGTAGCAGAACTTCAAGTGTGAAAAATATCGGTGATGTTGCTGTTTCTGTTAACGGAACATTCTTGCGGTCCAAACAGAAAGGCGAAGAGTCTTCCAAAGTTGCGCTCTCTAACATCAACATGGAGAGCAGGGTGAACACAATTGTATTGTTGGCGGAGTTAGGTCAGGAAAGTCTTCCATTTTACAATGTCTTTTGGTGATCTTTACAGATTGGACGGTGAAGTTAGGGTTTCCGGAAAGATCGCTTATGCTCCTCAGGTTCCATGGATCACCAATGGAACTGTGAAAGACAATATTCTTTCGGTCATCAGTATAACCCCGCGTTCTACAAAAAGTTACAAAAAGTGTTAGAGGGATGTGCTCTTTCGTAGTTTACTTAGGTGTGATTCTATCTTCGCTCTCTTTTATTTCTTTCGAATCATTTCTCTTGGTAATTGCTAGTGTTTTTGATCCCTAAATGCGTGAAGTTTATCCAAGTATGATTCTGAATGCCCTCTTGTTTCTTTTATATTCTATCATCGGTGAAGTCTGCGCCAAGGCCCTCAGACGGAAGATAACTCAAGCGATGATTCCGAGAACAACGACAAGCAGAACAATGACAAGGCTGAAAAGAGAAAAGGAAGGCTCATTTTGAGTGTACCACTGAAAAACCTAGAGATCA
Source organism: Metschnikowia kipukae (assembly GCA_002370135.1). Taxonomy (NCBI): domain Eukaryota; kingdom Fungi; phylum Ascomycota; class Pichiomycetes; order Serinales; family Metschnikowiaceae; genus Metschnikowia; species Metschnikowia kipukae. The sequence goes on from NKZJ01000146.1 coordinate 2,502, forward strand.
CCTTGATTCAGTACAATAACTGCGGTAGTTGTTTGTAGGCAAGTTCAGAGAATAGCGCTACATAGGGCATTAAAAATGAAAGGGCAAGGTATATCCCACCTCAATGACATCAGCCAGTTCTCGATTACTTTTGTTTAATTGGCTTGGCAAAAATTAAGTGAATTGGATTTTTAAAGCCTGTTTAATTTGGGCTATCATCAATTTGTTGGCAATCGCTGCTTTCAAAGTATCAGAAATTTGCGGCTACTTGCACTTCTTCGCTATTCTCATGCTCACATTCTGCATTGTTTTACTATATGGTACTTGGCTAGAGTGCTTTAGCTGGCGGAAGTGTAATTATTGTATTGTTGCCAGTTAACTACAAGTTCTCTGATTGGCCGCAAAGGCACAGAAGAAATGATGGAAGAGAATCCAGAAAGTGCATGAAACTTCCAATTCTTTCCTGAGTATCAGAATTATTAAGCTCTTTGCTTGCAGAACATCTTTTCCTGGACATCATGAAGATTAGATCCGCGGAATCATACTACTTGAAATTGAAAAAAAGTCTCCTTAGACATAATCAGGATTTATTCAAAGTGTCCTTAGATGAAACAGCGATTTCTTGGAAGAAGAATCCACAAAGTATGAACAATTAGCTCTGGTCCATCCGATTCTAAACGGTCATTGGATTCGAAAATGCCTCATTCTCTTGGAATTCCAAATACGATAAGGATTTCACGTTAAAAGACTTAAACATCAAATTTAAAGAAGGAAAATTGAATGTGGTAATTGGTAACTGGTGCCGGTGAGACTCTTTGTTATTGGCATCACTTGGTGAAATCCAAGAACCAGACTCACAGAGTCAAATTCTCGGCCCGCCCTCCGCAACACAGAAGAGGCTTGAGAATTGGCAAGTTCGTGCTTCGCCATGTTATGACAAGCAGACGGTATGCTGGCGTTGAGGCCACAAGGTGCTTGGTTGTTGAATGACACAATTTGCAACAATATTATTTTGCTACACCATACAATCCAGATCGTTATGACAAGGTTGCCGAGGCTGATCAAATTAGCTTCATTAAGGATATACATATAAATTAAAAGAATATTTTAACACTTTATTATACAAAATGAATTACTATAATAAATATTTTAGTAAATATCTTGATGATTGGTCAAATAAAGAAGCTTTCTGCAATGGGCCTGTCACTTGTCTGAATACAAGGTTCGATATTCGCGTCAAGCGTTCATGGAATGGTTTGCATAAAGCAGCACAAGACTATATCGTCCATTGATACTTGAATCAATTTGATATTTAAAGTCTGATCTAACGAAAGATTAAAGATTCTAAATGATTTGTCTTGTTGTATGAATTGTTTTCAACAACATAATGTTTGTTTTGCACGGTGTATGATTCTGCCAATATAATCTCAAAACTAGATTTCACTCGAAATTGTAGATTGACTGCGAAATGCTGCAAACTGACGCTTAAAGGTCACTATTGAAAACAGTAACAACTCGCAGTGGCCTAAAAAAACTACATCTTAACAATTACAAACAAAACAAAAAAAAAAAAAAGAAATTCGAAGAAACAAAAGAACTAGAATGACCTAATGAATATTCAAAATAAAAGATTTGTAGCAACGTAAAAGGCGAAATGAGTTGTCCCTCGAATTGTTGGCTGATTTGAGTAGGAACAAGAAGGTTATTAAAAGGCCCGGAATTCAATTGAACCTCAGAATTCTTGATTTCAAAATTATTGAGGTTTGCATTAATTTTGAGCTCTTCAACACTGTCTGGCCCTATTGCAGATAATCTGAGTGTTTGTTTTATCGCCGTTTAGTTAAATCACGCATTTTCTTCGGCAGAATCAGACCCCCATACTTTTTTTCACAGTATTCGAGGTCCAACTGATGGATGTTTTCTTCAAGTAATGTCCACTTTCCGTCCGGCGCATAGAAATATTGGAAATGAATGTCAGGATAAAATTCAGTCTTTGAAAGGCCCAAATAATCAAGACTCACATAAAACCTGTAAAACTGGTTTTCTTCCATGTCTAATTTAAATTCAAGTTCTTCGTTTGGGTCTTTTGACCCGCGGTATATCGCCAGTAAAAAATCCTTGTGGTCACAGCAACCATCCTTATAAACCGCAACATACATGTCATAATCTGACCAAAGCGAAAATTTACGTTCACCCTTCTTTTTGGAGTAAAACCAACCGTAGAGATCAGATGCATAGTCCTCTTCCTTATCGTCGCTATCTTGCCTTGCGTTGTTCAGCCACTCATCATAGGAAACTGCATTTTCAAGCCCGTCATATACGTCTCCTTGCTGTCCGAATTCCCATTTTTCTTTAATGTCTTTAATGTAATGTTTAACATAGAAGCCTTTCTTCTTGGCGGAGTCACGCTTGCACACAATACCGGGACCGGCGGGTGGCACGCTTTGACCGGAAGGTGAATCATTGGAAAGTCCGGGTGAAATGGCATCTATTCTCTTTGATACTTTTGAAGCAGCCACAAGGCCGAGCCAAAGATAAAGCGTAAAAATAAAAGGCGTCATATTAAATGAGGAAAATAATGATGAAAGAGAATTTAGTGCTGGAACCTCTATCTATTTATACCCAAATACTCATCTAGTTTCCTTTTTTGAATCAATGTGCTCTGAATTGAGAAATGTGGCTCGAAACTCCTTGATGAGCCCATATTTGTTAGAGAAGAGGCATTGTATCCACAACAATAAATCCTGAACAATGCACACTGAAGACAGTGACAACTTACAGCCCGCTACAAAAACTACATCTTGATAAATTCGAACAAAACATAAAAAATCAGAGGGACCTAAGAAATATTCAAAATAAAGGATTCATAACAACGTAAACGGTCATAAGTGAATAGAGTTATAAGTCTGTCCTGTGTAAGAAACAGACAGTGGCTTTTTAGTGCCGGCTCAATCAGGACGGTTTGTCCCTTGGAATTTCTAGGTATCAAAAAAAAAAGTAATGTTCGTATTTCAGTTAGTCTGGCCATCTTATTCAACGAGCTGGATCTGGCGATTTTTCTTCATCTGAGTAATCTTGCAAATTCTCATTTGGTGTCACACTCTGATCAGGAAAATTGTTGGGAATGTCTTGTGAGATTGGGTCTTCAGGTTTTGAGTCGCCGCTTTCCGTTGAACAAGAAGTGTTTGGTCAAAATGATTATTCCATTGAAAACCTTTCAAATACCCATTTGAAAAACATTGTCTTGACCACTCGTCGGCCGCGTATCCATTTTTGAAAACATCCCAAAAACCTAATTGAAATACATTTTTTAGACTAGACCTGGGTGTCGGATCCAGCTCATTACTGCTGAGAGACGTGTAAAACTTCAGTTAAACGCGGTTCACACTTTTACCCAGAGTTGCAAATCGACTGCGAATTGCTGCAGAGTGCTGCATACAACACACTAACCATCGAATACACATGTATCATGTTAACCAACAGTTTGCTTGCAAACGCACTACAGAGGCTACATCATGCCGACTCAAACATAACAAAAAAAAAAGTTAGAAAACCCTAATAAAACATTCAAAACAAACGAATCAAAGCTACGCAAATTGCGAAACTGAGCGGAATACGTTGACCCCCGAATTGTTGGACTGTCTTGTGGAGGAGGAGACTCAAATTTGACTTTATGTGCCTGACTGCACAATTTCAACTTCACATTCAAAAGTCTGGCTATTCAGAACTCTCAAGGCTTTTAGATTTTGTGGGCTCCTCACTATTGTTTAGCTCCATTTCAGCTAATTTGAGTTTTCGATTTCACCACACTTCTGAATAAATTCCAAATTGTCTTCTTCTAAATCGGACTTATTTTTGTCATCAGCTGTTTATTCGGCCGCAGGAACAACTATCACTCCGGCTTCCCCAAACAAGTCATATTTAGAGGAATCAGGTCCCTCTTTGTCTTCAGCTGGAGCATCACCACACTTGAAGTCCAACTGATAGATACTATTTTCAAAAGGCGTCCACGCAGAATCCAAAGCACGATAATATCGGAAATCCGTCTCTGGATGTTCAGCCCCAAGATTTTTTTCAAGCCTCACATAGAATCTGTAGAATTGTCCCTCTTTCATGTTTATGGTAAATTGAAGACCTGTAGTTGGACCCCTATTGTATATCGGATTAGCACCTTTGAGATATTCACAGCAACTATCCTTATAAACGCCAATAGTCATCATGTAATTTGTTTGAAACGAGAACGTATACTTACCGTTTTTTTCGGCGTAAAACCATCCAAAGAGATCCGCTGTATACTCTCCGTAATAGTCGCTGACTTCCTTTGTTCCATTCAACCGTTTTTCAAAATTCTTCCATTTTTCATAATTCTTCGCTTTGTAATACCCCTCGTATATGTCTCCAAATGCTGGCTTGGCTTCTCCACCCCAATAGTGTTTGACAAGAATGCCTTTCTCAGAGGCAGAGTCAAGGCCACACACCATATCCCGTCCGACGGAAGGCACGTTTGGATCAGCAGGTGAAGGAGTTTTGGGAATATCCTCAGAATTTGGCATTTCAGAGTTTGGCAATCCAGAGCTTGGGAGCTTGCTCAATTGAACGAAATGTTCATACAAGTTTTCGGTTTTGCCACTTGGAGTAGTGAATGTAATATCTTTCATGCCGTCAACAGTGTCATGTGCCCAAACAACCACCAGCTGAAACGGCCCTTCACGGTCGAGAGATACCTCATCATCACACTCTATAACCTCACCCACACTAACGTCAATGTGCTTACCGGGGACGTTGAACTTATACTCTCCAATTTCTTTTTTAGCAATGAACCCACTAAACAAGGTGAGAAGACCTGGTACATCTTTACCAAGTTTTTTGACTCGCTCTTCCCATTCATGAAAATTGCCCATAAATTCTTTATCGGAGCTGCGACCGTAATCTTTAACAAAGAACGCATTTTTCTTCAAAAGAAAGTTGGGGTCACAATAGTTCTTAGTCCTTGATTGAGCACGCCTAAAGAAAGCTTCATCGTCAATATTAGCGAATGTCTCGGCCCGCTGACTGTCGTTTTGAAATTTACAGGCTGCATCATCCACCTGATAGATGCTCAAGGGAAGATATTTTGTTTCATCGTTTGGGTTTGTGTAAAAAACCCTAAATTTAACTGGCTTATTTTCAACCCTTTTGAGGACAAACTCAATTTTATAGAACTTACCCTTAACAAGATTTACCTCATAAGTGCTGGTGTCTTTTCCCGGTATAGGTTTTTGCTCAACGCGGTTTGGAGACAACTTAAAGTTCGGCCGGCAGCAGTCTTCTTCTATTTCAGAAAGAAACATATCACCTACACCACGTAACCAAAACAAATGTTTACCTGCCGTTTCAACAAAAAACCAACCTGAAATAAGCGCTACTTCAAACTGAGGATCTTGACTTTCCTTAGATATCCACTGTTTGAATGGCATCTTTTTTGCATTGTCATATCCCTCCGCATATTTATAGGCTTCATTTTTGTCTTCAAGTTCCAATGAATTCGTCTCATAATCTTTAAAAGAGTACTCTTGAACAACAAAATCATTTGCAGTGGCAAAGCCGGGCTTGCACTTTACATTGGGAGCAGCGGCTTGAGCGATGTTCAAGAGCTCATCAGGGAGTTGGAAGACATTATTATCAGTAGGATTGGTTGGTGGTATTTGCATTGAAGATGCAACGCCAAGCCAAATAAAGAAGCAACATGCGATAGGCGTCATGTTTAGTCGAGAAAATGGTGAGGAAAGGAAATTTGTGCTGGAAACCCTCTTCTTTTAAATAGAATTTTTTTTCTTGTTTCATTTTCTGGAACAATGCTATTGGAATAAACACGGTGGCTTAAATTTCCTAAGTGGGCCCATGTTTGTGAGGGTAAAGGCATTATACTCAGAACAAAGGAATCTAGACGATGCACGTAATGAGGTCTGGAGTGATAATGCCCTTAGATTTCTTGCAATTTTTCAGAGGGATCATGAAAGGCCAAAACCATTCTAAGAGAACCGTGATACAAGAAGTCTGATATTTCCATTTTCAAGTATTTCTCTTGGTGTTCTTACTACAATGTGTATTCACGACTCGCGGCACGTGCACGCTTGGTTAGAAAGAAAGAATAATCAAATATTAATATGATTTCAACAATGAGCATTGTCCGCTCAGTGCTGTTGAATGCTGCATATTACATGAACTGGAATGAACTATGTATCGAAAACTCATGGCTTACATACAGACACAGCTTACTATGGACTATAACAAAGAGTATACAGCTCAGCGAATTTAAACAAATCAAAGAATAATAAAAAGACCTACTAAATCACACAGGTGTATCCTTAAATACCCAAATATTCAGCTAGTTCCCTTTTTTAAACCAATGTGCTCTGAATCAAGAAATGTGGCTCGAAACTCCTTAATGGGCCCATATTTGGCAGTGCAGAGACATTGTATTCCAACAATGAAATTTGAACAAAGCATATCACGAGACTTGGATTAACATAGCCCCTATGGATCTACGATGGGTCAAAGGGTTCAAAAATGAAAAAGTTGTAAATCTCTGTTAAAGCCAAATAAAACCGTCTTCAGTGACAACTTAGCAATGTACCAGAGATTACATCTTGACAATTTCGAAAAAAAAAAAAAAAAATTAGGAGTATTTACTAAACACTCAAAACAAAGGAATCATAACAGCGCAAATTGCCAAAAGTGAGCAGAATAAGTGGACCCTCAAATAGTTGGACTGACCTGTGTAGGAAACAGACGGCGGTTTTTGGGTACCCGAATTGTCAGTGTTAGCCTGAATTATAGGATTTTCAGGCTTTCCAGAATATTGGGGCTTCTCGGACTTTTGTGGCTTCTCGATTACAGGCTTTTCATTTTCTGAATTCTCGAGAACTTTAGGCATTTCAGGATTATTCGGCTTCTCTGAAACGTCAGGAATTTCAATATTTTTCGGCTTCTCTGGGAGTTTTGGGTTTCCTGTGATCGGTGGTTGTTTCAAACTCGTTGTCTTTTCAATAAAGGTAGTAATTGTGGAAAAGGAACCGCCATCAACAGATATTGTTGTGCAATGTACTTCACCTGTTAAAATTGTAGGTTTGCACACGTCGCATAGCTTAGTGGAAACAGTAGTGCTCTGGGAAGTAACTAAAGTTCTGGAACTACAGCTGACATCCGCACATACAGTCTTAGTTACAGCAGTGGTGGTATTGGAGGTGACTGTGGTTCCGGTGAAGCATGAAAGACTATCCACACAAATTGAGGATTTGGTGGTGCTGAAAACAAATGTCAGTTCAGCGAACGACATACTAGAATCAAGCATTGAGGAGAATTGGAATGAAGTGTCTGAAAAGAATTTTGAGGCTATTGTCGAGGTTGATGACTTAAAGCCTGTACTCCAAGATTCTGTAGCTGTTGAATTCTTCACATTTGGAGTGAAGGAAGTTGTACCTGAAGTTGTTCTTGATTTTGTTCCTGATGTTGTTCCGGAAGTTTGTTCAGATGTTTGGTCAGATGCTGTCTCGGAAGTTTGTTCAGATGCCTTTTCAGATGATTTTTCAGATGCTTTTTCAGATGCTTTTTCAGATTCTTTTTCAGATGCTTTTTCAGATGTTGTTTCAGATTTTTTTTCAGATGTTGCTTCAGATTTTTTTTCAGATGTTGATTCAGATGTTTTTTCAGATGTTGTTTCGGAAGAGACTGTTTTCAAAGTTTTCGGTGGTTTTTCGGGATGATCGTCTGTAGAAGGGGGCATTTTCGAACATGCTGCACCATAGTTTAATTGATAGAAGTTCTCAATGATGTCCTCCCGAGCAGTTCTAAGCGGCCCGGGAATGGGATAAGTAACGTAAATGTCAAAAATTCCTCCGTTGTCGTAATCAAAGGCAATAACCTCCATGGGATAGAAGCGACCTTTCTCAAGTTCAAGAGGTATGGATTCATACACCAGATCTGGCACGTGCCGTTGGTAGCCCCGATGTTTTTTGTAGTGGGGGTTCATATTAGGACGTAATTCAGTGCAACAATCCACAGGGTCACCCACTCGAATCTGGATGCCCCGATTGGTCCTTGTTTCGAAAGTGAAGGTGCCGGATTTTTTGGCATAATAATACCCTGTCAATTTGATAGCATAAGAATATTCCTTGCCCCAGTTTTGAAAACCACCTCCATACTCACTCCCATACGTATAGGTTCTTGTGAGCTCAGTATTATAGCCGCCCTCGAAGAATTGAGGTCCATGGTCAGGTCCATTCCGGGAGTCATAAAAGTACTGATGAGCCAATACATAGCGGGACTTGATGAAATTCTCGTTGCACATATGGCCAGCGACTTTCAGAGCATCGGCAAACAACTCTTCATTTGGTGCCTGAGTAAAGAGTGCGGTCACCAATTTCAAAGAAAGGAAAAGGGTGTAAACGAATGGAGTCATTGAAGAGATGTTCTTGAGAGATGATGTTTTGTTCAGCCATGGAAAATACTCCTCCTTTATATATTTGAAGAATCGTGGACTTTGAGTTCCGCTTTGTTGATTCTTGAGAGTTAAGAAATCATGGACAATATCCAAGAATACTTGATTTAGACGGGCTGAAACTATTTTGGGAGTTAGGTTTTATCAATGTTTTCAAAGACAGAAATATTCTTTCAAATGTAATTTCAGTAGCTTGGACTTAAATTATGGCTTTCACGAGAGCGCAACCTAGCCGCGGACCAATAGTTGCCAGCAATTGATGATCTTTAGCAGGACGAATATAAAAACGTTTAGCAGAATAACTGAAACAGATCAAAGATTGTATTTTTAGTCATTGCGGTCAGTAGTTTTCTAAGAAAGCCTCGTGAAGTATCCGCGCATTGCACTCAAACTTTAAGGTTGTCAAGAAATACTTGGTTAACACTCCTCGTCCCATGAAACACTTTAATTGTACTATGGTAGAGATGGTTATCTCGCAAGCTGAATTATGTGTTTTCGGAAGATAAAATATCAATTTACACAAGACCCATAGGACCAAAAGCAGTCATTATTTGCCATTTGAGCCAATTTTCTCATTCATGATTAGAAAATTCCTTCGACTCAGGGAAAGCAAGCTCAATCCAAACATTTCAACTGAGAATAACCGTACATCTGCTCGTAGACATTAAAGTTTTTCTTTGACGAAGAAAACGCCTAAAATCGGAGAATAGAAGTTTTGAAATCAAGTGATACAACCCGACTCTTCCTGGAATTTAGTGTTTGCCTCCGCCAGATTTGACGGTAGTCCAGCCGAATGAGAATTTTGTTTATTTGGAGAACTCAAGTTTAATTAAACTTGCGGAAGATGTCTCGCTGCGAAACATGTTGTTTCTTATTATTTCGCAGTCTGTGGTAAAACACGTGATTTAGGCGGCAAACGTCCCACTTTAAGAACCAGACGGATTTCCTTTTTTTGCCATTTATGTAAGAGCTTCAACGGTCTCAAAAAGCTTTTGATTTTCTGCACATGAGAGTTTGCAAAAATTGCTGTTTTCTTCTGCACTTCCCGGGAGCTCTTGCATTTTCATGCGCTATGCATGCGCTCAATTTCTCCGAAAACTCATTCATG
>NKZJ01000148.1:0-10461 GCA_002370135.1 Metschnikowia kipukae
ATTGGTCCAGAATAGATGTTCAACGGTACAGGATTGGTCCAGAATAGATGTTCAATGGTACAAGATTGGTCCAGAATTTGCAGTTTACTTGGTCCGGTTCATTTCAAATATCATTGCTTGTACTCATAATTTTGGGCAACTATATGTGGACCGGTGTTTTCGTCATGATCATCATGATACCTCTCAATGCTGTGATTGCAATATCAGAAGTTACAAAAACAAATGAAATTCAAGGATGAAAGATCTCGTTTACTCAGTGAAATTTGAATAATATCAAATTGCTCAAGTTGTACGGAGGGAAAACCCTTGAAGTTAAACCACGTGAGAAATGATAAGGTGTTGGCAAATATCAAGAGAATGGTGTCTTCAGCTCGGCGTCCAACTTCTCTTGGAACTTGGCTCCTTTCAGTTTCTTGTTCGAATTTTGGTCTCTTTGTTTTGACGAACAGAGAGTGAGCTTGTCTAGTGATATTCTGTTCCCTGCTTTGTCTTTATTCAACTGTTGTCTTTCCCCTTAGCCGTCGTTTCCATGGTTATCACGAACATTGTTCAGTCGGTTGACCAAGTTTTGACAAGTTCAGAGTTACAACCAAACGCTGTAGCAGAACTTCAAGTGGTAAAAACATCGGTGATGTTGCTGTTTCTGTTAAAACGGAACATTCTTGTGGTCCATAAGAAAGGCGAAGAGTCTTCCAAAATTGCGCTCTCCAACATCAACATGGAGAGCAGGGTGAACACAATTGTATTGTTGGCGGAGTTAGGTCAGGAAAGTCTTCCATTTTACAATGTATTTTGGTGATCTTTACAGATTGGACGGTGAAGTTAGGGGTTCCGGAAAGATCGCTTATGTTTCTCAGGTTCCATGGATTACCAATGGAACTGTGAAAGACAATATTCTTTCGGTCATCAGTATGACCCTGCGTTCTACAAAAAGTGTTAGAGTCATGTGCTCTTTCCGTAGTTTACTAAGGCGTGATTCTATCGTCGCTCTCTTTTATTTCTTTCTAATCATTTATCTTGGTAGTTGCTAGTGTTTTTGATCCCCAAGTTTATAAAATGTGTAAAGTTTATCCAAGTATGATTCTGAATGCCCTCTTGTTTCTTTTATATTCTATCATCGGTGAAGTCTGCGCCAAGGCCCTTAGACGGAAGATAATTCTAGCGATGATTCCGAGAACAACGACGATCAGAACAATGGCAAGGCTGAAAGAAAGAAAAGGAAGGCTCATTTTGAGTGTAACACTGAAAAACCTACAGATCAGTGCACCTTGATTCAGTACAATAACTGCGGTAGTTGCTTGCAGGCAAGTTCAGAGAATAGCGCTACATGAGGCACTAAAAAATGAAAGGGCAAGGTATATCCCACCTCAATGACATCAGCCAGCTCTCGATTACTTTCGTTTAATTGGCTTGGCAAAAATTAAGTGAATTGGATTTTTAAAGCCTGTTTAATTGTGGCTATCATCAATTTGATGGCAATCGATGCTTTCAAAGTATCAGAAATTTGCGGCTACTTGCACTTCTTCGCTATTCTCATGCTCACATTCTGCATTGTTTTACTATATGGTTACTTGGCCGAAGTACTTTAGCTGGTGGAAGTGCAATTCTTGTATTGTTGCCAGTTAACCTCAAGTTTTCTAATTGACCGCAAAGGCACAGAAGAAAATGATAGAAGAATATCCAGAAAGTGCATGAAACTTCCTAAACTTTCCTGAGTAGAGGATTATTAAGCTCTTTGCTAAACAATTTTTCCTGGACATCATGAAGATTAGATCCCAGGAATCATACTACTTGAAGTTGAAAAAAAGTCTCCTTAGACATAATCTGCGATCCATCCAAAGTCTCCTTAGATGAAACAGCGATTTCTTGGAAGAAGAATCCACAAAGTATGAACAATTAGCTCTGGTCCATCCGATTCTAAAAATTAACTCTGGTCCATCCGATTCTAAACGGTCATTGGTTTCAAAAAGCCCCGTTCTCTTGGAATTCAAAGTCCGATAAGGTTTTCACGTTAAAAGACTTAAACATCAAGTTCAGAGAAGGAAAATTGAATGTGGTAATTGGTAACTGGCGCCGGTGAGACTCTTTGTTATTGGCATCACTTGGTGAAATCCAAGAACCAGACTCACAGAGTCAATTTCTCGGCCCGCCCTCCGCAACACAGAAGAGGTTTGAGAATTGGCAAGTTCGTGCTTCGCCATGTTATGAGAAGCAGACGGTATGCTGGCGTTGAGGCCACAAGGTGCTTGGTTGTTGAATGACACAATTCGCAACAATATTATTTTGTTACACCATACAATCCAGATCGTTATGACAAGATTGCCGAGGCTGTTCAAATTAGTTTCATTAGGTGGATATACATATAAATTAAAAGAATATTTTAACACTTTATTATACAAAATGAATTACTATGATAAATATTTTCATAAATATCTTGATAATTGGTCAAATAACGAAGTTTTCTGCAATGGGCCTGTCACTTGTCTGAATACAAGGTTCGATATTCGCGTCAAGCGTTCATGGAATAGTTTGCATAAAGCAGCACAAGACTATATCATCCATTGATACTTGAAGCAATTTGATATTTAAAGTCTGATCTAACGAAAGAATAAAGATTCGTGATGAATTCTTTTGTTGTATGATTTCTTTCAACAACATAATGTATGTTTTGCACGGTGTACGATTCTGCCAATATAAAACTCAAAACTAGATTTCACTCGAAATTGCAGATTGACTGCGAAATGCTGCAAATTGACGCATGAAGGTCGCTATCGAAAACAGTAACAACTCTCAGTGACCTAAAAAAAACTACATCTTAACAATTACAAACAAAACAAAAAAAAAAAAATTAGAAATTCGAAGAAACAAAAGAACTAGAATGACCTAATGAATATTCAAAATAAAAGATTTGTAGCAACGTAAAAGGCGAAATGAGTTGTCTCTCAAATTTTTGGCTGACTTGAGTAGGAACAAGAAGGTTATTTAAATGCCCAGAATTAACTTAAACCTCGAGACTCTTGATTTTCAAAATTTTTGAGGTTTGCATTAGTTGTGAGCTCTTCAATACTGTCTTGACCCTATTGCAGATAACGTGAGTGTTCGTTTCATCACCCTTTTAGTTAATTCAAGCTTTGGCTTCGGCAGAATCAGATCCCTCTTCATTTTTGTCACAATCGAGGTCCAACTGATAGATGTTATCATTAAGTAATTTCCACTCTTTGTCCAGCGCATCGAGATATTGGAAATGAGTGTCAGGATAATAGTCAGTCTCTGGAGGGCCAAAATAATGAACTCTCACATAAAATCTGTAAAATTGGTTTTCTTTCATGCCTAATTCAAATTCATTATCCACGCCTGCCCATGAACCCTTAAAGAGTATCGGCAGGGAAGTGTCCTTGTAGTCACAGCAACGATCCTCAAAAACCTCAACAGTAATTGCATAATGCGACTGAAACGAAAACTTACGTTTACCCTCTTTATCGGAGTAAAACCAACCGTAGATATCAGATACATAGTCCTCTTTCATATCGTCCCGAAATTGCCTTGCGTTGATCACCCACTCATCATAGGAAACTGCCTTATCACGTAAGTAATATAAGTCTCCAAAATGTGGAAAGCCGTCACGAGTTTTGAGATGTTTAACATAAAAGCCGTTCTTTTTGGCGGAGTCATGCTTGCACACAATACCGGGACCGGCGGGTGGCCCGCTTTGACCAGAAGGTAAATCATTGGAAAGATCGAGCAAATTGCCATCCATTCTTTTTGATACTTTTGCTGCAGCCACAAAGCCGAGCCAAAGATAAAGAGTAAAAATAAGAGGAGTCATATTAAAATGAGGAAATAATGATGAAAGAGGATTTAGTGATGGAACCTCTATCTTTTTATACCCAAATATTCATCTAGTTTCCTTTTTTGAAACAATGTGGTTTTATTTGAGAAATGTGGCTCGAAACTCCTTGATGGGCCCATATTTGGTAGTGCAGAGGCATTGTATTCAAAACAATGAATTCTGAACAATGCACATTTTAAGATCTGGAGTGATACAGCGCCTTAAAAATTTTTGCAATGATCGGAGGCTTTAAGAATAAAAAGTTCATCTTGAAAGACAGAACTGACAGAACTGTGAATTTAAAAAATCTGTAGTTTTCATTAGAAAGTCTTTCTCATAGTATCTTAACTACAATATATACTCGCGAACTTGCGCTTAGTTCATTTCAACAGATTGACTGCTTATAAGGTGCATGTAATGAATAAGTCCGGCCGAACAATACACATTCAAACCTCAAAATCGTACGATATCTGCTCAATAAAGCCGAGAAAATAATGTTTCCCCAATTCTCTTTTGCCTAAGGACCATTTTTTGCTTACTGACCGTTGAGTGATGTTTAATTCCGTATTATCTTTGAAAAAAGATTTTATGTCAACGTATGAGCATGCTCAGCAATAAGATTTGATTCTAGAAATTACCGAATAAATAGTGTTATTTGTCGAGGGAAACGTTGTGTTAAAATTTGTTTATTGTGTCCTAGAGGAATAGACTCAATTAACGGGACAAAAATTAAGACTCGGTTCGCACTTTTGGTTAAGGTTATAGATTGACTGCAAATGCCTCACAATGCTGCCTAAAGCGAGACTCACTTATAGAGACAGAACAAGTCAGTTATAATTTTTGGGCACTTCAAGATCTACATCTTAACAATTTCGAACGAAACACAAAAAAATTACAGAGACCTAAGAAATTTTCAAAGTAAAGGATTCATAGCAACGCAAACAGTCATAAGTAAGCTTTTTTTAGGACTGTTCTGTTAAGGAAACAGACCGTGGCTTTTTAGTGCCGGCTCAATCAGGACGGTTTGTCCCTTGGAATTTCTAGGTATCAAAAAAAAAGTAATGTTCGTATTTCAGTTAATCTGGCCATCTCATTCAGCGAGTTGGTCTCCACGTAAGACGTNATCTGGCCATCTCATTCAGCGAGTTGGTCTCCACGTAAGACGTCTTCCACGTCCTCACATGTCTCAATGCCTTCGGAATTATCACCCTTGTCGTCTTTATTTGAGTCAATACAATCCTTGAAAGTCAAATAATAGATTGTGTCATTCACTCTCTTCACCAAATCGTGTTGGTCCGGGGGATAGTAATAAAAATCAACTTTTGGATTATCGTAATCATAAGGTTTTTCAAGTCTTATATGAAATCTGTAGAGGTGTCCCTTGACCATCTTAATTTCAAAGTTATGAAAGTGACCATGTAGGCGCCGTGATGGGCCCAGCTGGTAAATCGGTTCAGCATTTACATTATAATGACAGCAAGAATCTTCATAAACGCCAATAGTCACCAAATAATCCACTTCAAACATAAAATAAGGACCCGTCTTTTCGGCTAAAAACCAGCCAAAGAGATCCGATGCCTCAAGCAATCGCCTCCGGTCAAAATCTTTCTTTTTATACTTCAACCAGTCTTTATATGCAAGATATGGGACATTCTAATCATGTAAGTATCCCATTATTGGAAGATTTTGACCCTTTTTGTAAATGTAAGCCACGAAGTTTGTACCTTCATAAGATTCCCGCACACCGAATCAATTCCATCAACTGGCTTGCTTGAATCATAAGGTGAAGAATTGTTGAGAATGTCTTCAGATTCGGACTTTCCATCATAAGCGGCGGCTTGCGCAACGTTCATGGGATCATTGGAAAGTCCGGGCGGAATGACATTCACTCTGTTTGATACTTTTGCTGCAGCTACAAAACTGAGTAAAAGGTAAAGATTGAAAATAATAGGCGTCATACTTGAATGAGAAACTAGTGATGAAAGATAATTTGGGGCTGAAACTTCTATCCTTTTATATTTAAGTATTCATCTCTTGTCCTCTTTTAAAATATGTCCTTTGAAATAAGAAAAGTGGCTTGAAATTCCTTAATGGGTCCATATTCGTTAGGGTAGAGGCGTTGTATTCACAACAAAGGATTCTGAACAATGCACGTTATGAGATCAGAAGTGATATTGTCCTTCGAAAAATTTTGCGACGGCCGGAAGGCTCAAAAATTGACAAAGTTGGTTCTAATAGTCAAAACTGCAATTGGACCAGTTTCCAATTTTCCACTATGAATTATTCATCATGAAATTCTTTCTACAAATGTATTCGTTTACTCGCGCCTTATGCGCTTTTGATGGAATCTTAAAAAAATTAACGATCAGGTGTCAATATGCTCAGCAGTCGATCACTCACTAAATCCTGTTAAATTCTGCGTAATTCTTAACATTGATTGATAATCAAAACCTCATGAACTTTTATACAGATATGTTGAGTGGCAGCTTACTTAGCACTGTACTACAGAGACTACATCTTGACAATTTCAGGCAACACAAAAAGCTTAGAAAGATTCATTAAATCACACGGGTGTCGGTTCCGGATTTGGCTAAATTGGATTAGTTGAAATTTGCTAAAGACAGCTTATACAGATCTCCGTTTGATCATCATGGCGGCCATTTGGTCATAGTCCACCTGCTGTACCCCCTCCACATCTCTCTTCAAGGGAATAGGCCCGAGCAGCCCGAGCAAACTTGAGAGTGCTGCAATAGTTCCCAGCACTGATGCAGGCAAAGTTTCATTTCCGTTGTATCCCTTTCCAAGAGGGTATTGGATAACGCCATCAATAGCAGACTGGAAGAGCTTGTAAAAGGCCAAGTCTGCACCTGGGTAGTCCAAGTTGGTCTTTCTGTTAGTTCTTTTGCAACCTTGAACAGGAGATACACCATCAAAACGATCCTCAATCCACTTAAGAGCAGCACCAGCTCCCTCCACAGCTTCCAAAACGTGACCTGTTGTTTCAGAAGCAGCGAACTCAAAGGACTCAATTCCCCAGTCACAATAGTTCTTGAAAGCCCTCTCAGAGTTCACGATTGGAATCACCTCATCAGCCTCGCCATGGTACACGAAAAGTGGAATCTCAGGAAAACCGTCATCCTTGATGTAAGCCAAAGTACTCGCACGAACAAGAGGAATAACAATCTCGTCTTGGAAAAAGCTCCAGCCTACTTCAAAGTAAGGAAACAAGCCACCGAAAAAGTGCGTAAGCGGGTATCTCAAGATGGAGCCGACCAAACAATTTCCATTAGCGGCTGCAAAATTGGCCCTCTCGAGCAGCAGGCCAATCAAACCGTAGATGTGATCCTTGACCCATGGATATTGGTTGATAATACCGTTAATACCGTTGGGGATTAAACCGGCAAAAATAGTTCCGTCACACGCTTCCACGACAGAGGTGAGATTGGTGCAATATCCACCCACAGCAGCACCAATCAAATTTTTTTTGAGTTCAGGAGCATAGTCTGGCTGAATCTGTGCTGCCCATCCGGTGGCAATGGTACCTCCAGAGTATCCCCACATTGCGACTTTCGCGTCAGGGCTAATGCCAGTGAGACTTTCCGATGCCAAAATAGCCTTGATAGAGTCCAAAGTAGCTCTTCCTGCATTTGGACCAACAGTAAACGATGCTTGGGGACCCTCATAATCGGGAGCCACGACATACCAACCTTTGCTGAGAGCGGGATTCATGAGATATGCTTCCACTTGAACAGCAATACTATCTGCGGAACCACCGAAAAGGATCGAGTAAGAAGGGGAACAGTCAGGGTCTGAGGAGTCCTCAGCATACTGGTAAGAAAGCACCTTTTTGGGGTCTGCATCGTATGGCTCGATCACTGTGGTCACAATGGCAGTAGCATTACCTGTACCGTCAGTGGAACGAACCTGGAATTGCCAGGCATTTTTGACGTTGATTGGGTAAAACACAGCACGAATCTGCAGAGGGGTCTTCCTCCAATTGATGACATCACCTAACTTATAGTCACTGACATTAGCAGGAATCTTATAAAAAGGGTCCTTGCTTGGAGGGTCTGTTTTCAAAAGAGTAGCTGTAGTCACCTGCAAGATGCAGGCCACAAAGATTGAGATCCACAACTTCATGGTGGGAGTAGAATTTGTTGCAAACGAAGGTGTTGGTAGTTGAGAAAGTTAATGAGTTGAAACCAAGGACATTTTGCCATCTATTTATGCTTTTTCAAATCCTTTAGCACATGCTATCTTCTTGTTTACTTTGCCTCAGGGTGCACCGGAGCTATAACGTGGTTCAAGTTCATGCATTCCGTCTAATTCACGTAAATCTAACATTCTCTAAGTTACAAGTAGTTAAGTGGGAAGAATATCACAGCGATGTTATTGCTTCTACGAGCATGGGCGCAAAATCTTTGTGTTTGAGGCCTGCCGTGATGGTAATCTGGTACGTCAATTTTGATGATCTCTTGTTAAAAGGATTAATAAGTCTGTTGAGGTTCCTATGTATCGACCTTATGTGTGCTTTTGCCGCTGCGAATAACGCTCGCCTAAACATTCCAGAGCATTAAATGAGAGGGACCGTCTAATTTCTTGACAACGCCCAAAAATCAGAAATCGTGCATCAGATTGGAATGCAAGCCACGTTTCTAGAGCTTCCTCTTGACGAAAACGTGCCAGTGTTTGCTTGTATTTGGAATTCCTCTACGATCTAGAGAAGCCTAAATGCCGTTCTTTTTCAATATTCTACGTATACTTGCAGGGCAGCTGCATAGAAGTTCGCGCACGAGCTGGCTCACGCAAACGATTATTCCAAAAAACCATTGTATTGTTTGAAACAAACATTGAAAATGTCTTTTTGGAACCTTCACAGTGTTTATGATGAATAGTGAACAAAGCAGAAAATTTAAGCAAGACTCTCGATAATCGTATCTGTTTCAGGCGTGAATTTAACGATTGTCGTGTACCTGACGATTAACAGGGTGCACCTGGTGCGCCTGTCGCTTATATTCTCTGTATATTTAATGCACGAGCTCTTAGTATTGTTTGTATATTTACAATTCGCCGCCGATTTTCGCGTTTCCAAGACCGCGTCGAACATTGATGTACTTTATTGGTCGCCTAAAGTTGCTCAAAAAAGGCAACCGGTATTCTTCCGACCTCGGTTCAAGCATTCTCAACATTCGGCTAGCGCAAAGAATTCGCTCAGAACAAATCGCCAGTTTTATTGACAAATGAAATTTTGGAATCTCAAGGACCCTTTCGTGAAATTTGAAGAAGCTCGAAAACCCAACGGCCGTTGTTGCAAAGACCGTTGTCACATCTTAGGTACAAAATGCATGCAAGATTATGTTCTGTTGTGCCCGGAATTGCGCGTTGGATCGGTTAAGCGTGATAGAGCTTCTACGCGCCTGCAGCGTAACCGAGGTCGGCTCCTATGCGCGACCGACACCCTTATTGATGCCTGCCACTAAAGCACGAAAAAAATGCTGAGACCATTAATACACTTGAAATGGTTACCAAATACCCAACTAATTGAAAGGACTAATAATCAACTAATTAAAAGGACCAAGAATGGGGTGACATCAAACCTACTGAAGGCACGTGTGATTTGGTACAAGCCCGTCAACTGCTAAATGTAATACTTTCCTATCACGCGAAGGACCTTACATACTCCATGACAGTCCCTCTTTAAGCCGCATCTTTCAAATGTTTAGTGTTTAGTCTACAGGTTAGTGATTCAACTCACCTACAAGTCAACAACAAGAAAAGAATGTTGCTCACCACGATTTTGTTAGTGGCGCTTTGCATAAAATAATCCGAGCGAACGGCAGTAATGCAATCTTGTAAATAATTCCTGAGACGAACTTTGAGTCTCAAAAAGTGGTGCTTAATTACTTTTTTGGCTACTGACGTTCTTCTTCGCTTGCAGCAACGTCGCCTTTTTGGGTCTATGATCTCAATTCGTCAGTAGAAGTTTATTCACGCCTGTCATTCTGGCTCCACTCTTTTCTTTGCCGCATATGGCTATGATCATGAGAGGCTCACGAACGTTTCGGCATTCATTTCCAGAATCCAGTTTCGGTGAAATGGACCCACTTTAGAGTAAAGCCATATCATGGGTTTAGGATGGAATCAAATTAACAGAAAGCGATTCATAAAGCTAGGCTCCGTCACTTCAGTGCCAGTGTTCTCAAAATCAGTTAATTGTTTAATATTTAAATAATCAGATATTAGATATAATCCGTAAGGAACTACTTTGTGTCTTTCCCCCATTTTATGTCAAAAATTCAATTGAATCAATATTTCCGGCTATACGGCATGGAAATTGCTACACACGTGTATTCTACAATAAAGATATCGTGTAGGGGTAATTCATTAACAATCGTAAATACTCGCATTAATTAGGCCTCTACGACCTTCAATGCAATGCTGGTGCCTCCAGTGCAGTCCTTGTTGGACAATGACAACTTGTCGCCGCCAGAGGGACATGCATTCCAACCGGTGTTTCCGTCATGTGCCAAGTAACCATCCTTAATGGAAAAACCAGTAGTTGCTGGTTGACGGCCAAATGGTGCCACATCTCCCAATTCACCAGTGTTCAGATCCAAGTTGATACCTCTACC
>NKZJ01000149.1:0-51348 GCA_002370135.1 Metschnikowia kipukae
TTGGTAGAAAAGACTGTGGATCTTGGGATCTCAACAACAACAGTGTTGTTTTCACCTGGACCTCCAGTAATTGTGTAGGAAGAAGTCACTGATCCTGTCCAATAATTGGTGGTCGTTTGAGTTGGAGTAGGAACTGCAATAACAACTGTGTTTGTTAAGTCACCCGTTCCCGTGGTAGTAGTAGCATACGAACTACCCCACGTTTGTGTGATGGTTATAGTGTCTTTTGGTATTTGGACAATCACAGTGTTATTTTGACCAGGAGCTCCAGTAGCTGTGGTGGTGCTTGTAAATGAGCCAGTCCAAATAGACGTAACTGTCGTTGTTGGAGTTGGAACATTGACTACCACAGTATTGATTGAGTTACCGGTTCCCGTGGTAGTTGTAACGTATGAATTGCCCCATGTTTGAGTAATAGTGGTGGTAGCTTTTGGTACCTGGACAACCACAGTATTGTTTTGACCAGCGCCTCCCGTGACTGTGTAAGAGGAGGTCACAGATCCTGTCCAGAAGTTGGTGACTGTCTGAGTCGGAGTTGGAACATTAACTACCACAGTATTGGTCAAGTCACCGGTTCCAGTAGTAGTGGTAGCATATGAACTGCCCCATGTTTGAGTTACAGTTGTGGTAGCCTTTGGTATTTGTACAATCACAGTGTTGCTTTGTCCAGAGGCACCAGTAGCTGTAGTTGTGGAGACAAATGAGCCGGTCCAAACGCTTGTAATAGTAGTAGTTGGTGTTGGAACATTCACAACGACTGTATTTGTCAAATCACCAGTTCCGGTTGTGGTTGTCGCGTATGAACTGCCCCATGTTTGAGTAATAGTAGTGGTAGCCTTTGGTATTTGAACAATAACAGTGTTGCTTTGTCCAGGTTGGCCAGTGGCTGTTGTGGTGGTAACGAAGGAACCAGTCCAAACGCTTGTAATAGTAGTAGTTGGTGTTGGGACATTAACCACCACTGTGTTGGTCAAAGAACCTATACCAGTATTTGTGGTGGTGTAGGAACTGCCCCATGTTTGAGTGAGTGTTGTTGTTGCCTTTGGTATTTGCACAATAACGGTGTTACTTTGTCCAGAAGCGCCAGTTGCAGTCACGGTGGTTGTGAAAGAGCCAGTCCATACCGAAGTCACTGTAGTTGTGGGCGTGGGTACATTTACAATAACAGTATTGGTCAATGACCCTGTACCAGTAGTTGTAGTGGCGAATGAACTACCCCAAGTTTGAGTGATTGTTGTTGTTGCTTTTGGAATCTGGACAATCACCGTGTTACTTTGTCCAGCAGCTCCAGTGGCAGTTGTAGTGGTGATATAAGAACCTGTCCATACCGAGGTCACAGTAGTTGTAGGAGTGGGAACATTTACAACAACAGTATCGGTAAATGAGCCGGTGCCAGTGGTTGTTGTGGCGAAAGCACTGCCCCAAGTTTGGGTCACTGTTGTAGTCACCTTTGGTATCTGCACAATAACAGTATTGGATGAACCAGCACCACCCGTGGCGGTAGTAGTGGTCACAAATGTTCCTGTCCAGGCCGAGGTGACTGTTGTTGTTGGCGTTAGAACAATGACAACAACGGTATCAGTTGAACTTCCACTTCCTGTGGTTGTGGACGCAAAAGAACTTCCCCAAGTGCTGGTGACAGTAGTTGTGGCTTTTGGAATCTGAACAATGACAGTATTAGACTGCCCAACAGCACCGGTAGCAGTGGTTGTCGTGATGAAAGATCCTGTCCATACACTGGTGATGGTAGTGGTGGGGGTCGGAACATTGACAATAACTGTATTAGTGGTTGAGCCTGTCACAACAGATGTACTTGAAAAAGTATTTCCCCAAGTTGTATAGATTGTGGTCAGTGGTTTGGGGAGGTCCACAACGACTGTTCGCAACAGGGTTCCAGGCTGGGTTGTGGTTGAAGTCATGGAGTTGTCCCAATATGAAGTTACCGTGGTGTAGCAAACAGCATTGGTTCCATATGTGACCTGGTAAACCAGTGCCGCCAAATCACTGTGGACAACACCGTCGGGAGAAGTAAATGAGGCTGATTGACGAGACAGCTGTCTCCAGTTGAATGTTATAATCTGGATTGGATAATATGAGCCGGCAGTCAAGGGAAATGTCTTGACTGTGGCACCTGTGGCCAAGATACCACTCCGTGAAGACACTCTGTTGATGGAGATGTCGCTCGTGACACTGTAACTGGCATTATTACAGCAAACTGTGGATGCGGCACCGAAACTCAAGATTCCACCTTCGTCACTGGAGTATGTGAGAGAATAGACTCCATCTTGATCAGCGTAGAAGTAACCACTCAACACCATGGTGTAATTTGTAACGGTTATCGATTGGCCGTAAACAGTACCCATGACCGGGACAGTTTGTAGAGCAGTGACTGTGGTGACAAAATTCATTGCAGTGATGCCGCTGACAGAGCCAATGTAGCCCTGGCTCTTGAATCCTTGCTTGAAAAAGTCTGGATCGGACCAGGGAAGCTGGCTTAGAATGGGTAACTTCCAGAAATCCACTTTGAATCCCGCCGAAGTCAGCACGACATCAACATTCTGACAGGCATCACCATCTGCGGCAACAGTGAAAAAGAACGCCAATAGGCACACAAGAAAGAATTTGAGCATAAATTCCTAGCACCTGTTTGATGAGTTCAAGACCAAGAGCACGTCTTTATAAAAGGCCAAGGTCAAGCGGTAAGCATTGCATACTGCTCCACGCATGCATGAGCATATCGAATTCTGGACCGCAGACTATGCAAGGTGCGGAGGGTCATCATTTCGTATACAAATGCCGCGGAGTAATGGCCCTTTATATGCGCGGCATGGTTAAGTTGAGAATGTTGTACTCTTGAAAGGAGATCGCAGCATCAAAGTCAACTCAATTGGATTAAGGCTTTTCAATTTCGACCGATTTTGTTTTCAAGCCTTGGCAGCTTCTATCTTTTGATCTGTACCTGACTGTACGTGGAACAAAATTAACGTTCTTGGTCTCGCCCAAAAGTGCGCATGTATGCATGTACGCCTTCGGCATTAAAAGGTGCATGAACCACGGCAAACGACCATCGTTTTGCTTGCAACAGTTGGCACCTTCAATCAGATTCTGAAGTTTCAATTGAAAAATATAGGTATTTCGAGTCTTGCACCAAACAGTCTTCCGAAACAATAGTTCAGTTAAAAAACACTGCGTGCTGGGACTTGTTAGGCACCGAACGATTCGCTCGCGGTCTTTATATAGCGGATGCATATGCAAGATGCATCGTAATTAGCTTTTTTTTTGGCAGAGCAATAGAAGAAAAGCATCTCTGTTGCCGATAGTGATACGAGTGAGGGATGCATTTGGTGCCCAACGGGCTTAATTCGCACCGATCAAAGGGCATAATCAGTCAATTCCGGGTTTCGTGGTACCGATCAGGGAATTTTACCCGTATACGCGAACAAAGCTCATCACGCGAAATGCATCAAATAATTTTCGGCGAAAAGAGCGGACTCGAAATCCGCAAAATGATTGCACACTTCTTTTGGAAAGTTCTGAAATTGGCTTGATAGCATAAATAGACGAGTTTGGACGACGGGTCTTGCGAATTGCAATTAAGATCGTTTAGTTGTAAAATGATGGTTACGTTCGAAACCTCGTAAATGCATCTCGCAATTCTCATGATGTAATCAATCGTCACGTGCCAATGCAAAGAGTGCCAAACTCCGCCGACTCTTATAAAGTGCGTTTAATTGACGCGCACAGGCCGGGCAGCACACTGAGCCGATCGCTATCCTGCATGAAATGTAGTTCCATGCATGTAAGATGCATCAGTGGGCGACTTAATTTTAGTCTAAAACCCCACAAAAACTGTAGCAAATAACATTTTGTCAGATTCACCATTCCCGCCGACTACATTACTATAAGGTAAATTTCCAAAAGTAGCATAGATGTCGTCTTTCCTCTTTATTCCAGAGATGCATGCTTAATTTTTTAAGTTGCGCGATGCGAGAAACGAAAGCTTGAATTATCGGCTTGGCAAGAACTTGCCGACATAATGCTTATGCTTTCAACTTCTAAAATGTCTTTTTGATTGGCATAGAGTTTTTAAAAAGGTCAGCTGATGTTTGCTGAAACTCTCTGGATGTGTAAATGTGTAACTAATGCATCTCCAACAACGTCATTATTTCAGAAAAGACGTCACCATTTGCATTACATAAGAAGCTGCAGTAACCGCGCTAGCGATTATATGGCGGCTTACTAAGAACAGCCTATATGTCAGAACAGCTCTTGGCAAACTGTAGATCCGCAGATAGTTTAAGCAGGAGAAATTCCTTTAGGAATCATTTCATCAGGAAAAAGTTTGATCTGGAACAAAAGATGTTTGGCAGATATTTCGAAGAACCAGTGTATCACGAAGAATTTTTTTGAGAAATTGTTTGAAGACTACTCAAGAACCCTAATTCGGTGGCCAGGAATATGTATGATAGTGGAAAGCTCATATGTGATTTGTAGAGATGATAAACAATCTTTTCCTCAAAAAGTTTTCAGCTCTAATTTTCTCAGTTTTTGGTGTTGACAATTTATCAAATGCATGTATTCCTCAAAGGTGGATGTATTCCTCAAAGGTGGATGGAAAAGTAGGAAACATCTGACAAATAATTTTTGATCTCTTCTTAATAGGACAAATGTACTGAACGGATCAGTACCGATAAAGTACTAATACCGACATAATGAAGTCAAATAAGAGTTGACAATGAGATCGAATAAGTGTTGACAGTGAAATCATAAGTGTTGACAATGAAATCATAAGTGTTGACAATGAAATCATAAGTGTTGACAATGAAATCAAACAAGTGTTGACAATGAAATCGAATTAATGTTGAAATTAAGGTTTAGACTAGAAGCAAAACTCCAACAATAATTCTATCTATTAAAGTGGTGTGTGATTCCTCTGCCAAAATGTGCAATTTCCGTTGAATTAAGCATTTATATTAATGAAAATGTACCGAACATATATATTGCAAATCTGAGGGTGACATTGTGTCCCATCATTCATTTCAAACCATTCATTTCAAAACATTCATTTCAACCCATTCATTTCAAAACATTCATTTCAAAACATTCATTTCAAATCCGAGGGTGGTATGACTTCAAATAATTCACGGGCAAATAAAGTTCATATTTTGGTGGGGGCATTAAAGTGAACATCTATTAGAGGTCTTTATATACAGAGTGAGTAGCGCATTTGGCAGCAAAAATCTGAAACATACACCCCTCACAATTTGTTAATATATAAAGGGCAAATTCCTTTATTTCATTTACAATAATCACAACTTTTTGAACGTTTCAATCGAACATAATCCAACTTATTATCGTTTAAGAAGCATAAAGATTGTATTCCGTTAGATAAAATTTGAAATTGCTTGACAAAGTTGGATATACTTCAAAATTCATACCGAGTTTCGGTATTTAGAACAAGTTCAAGATTTGGAAACATGTCTAAGCATCAAGAATCATCATCAAATACAGAATCATGTCTCAACAATCAGGAACTTATTGGAATAAGAAGAATCATCTCCTTAAATTTACGAATATCTTGTTACTCACAAACTACTCAAATACTCAGAAACATTTACATACACTCAGAAACATTTTAATTACTCAGATAAATCTTAATTACTCAGAAACATCTTAATTACTCAGAAACATGCCTGCTTTTTAAACTAATACAACCAAAAATGGCACTTCTCCACATTACACAAGCAACTAAAAAATTCCATGAAGCTCAATTTGCTTTCCATTCTACTTACGGATTACCGCATATTTGTGGTTGGTAGCGTGGACAACGTTAAAGACCGGGTGGCCGGTGCCTGCATAGACGTATTTAGTGGTGTGTTTTTTCCAGATTTGAGGCGCCTCGACGGTGATCTCCGATTGCGTCCTGCACACACATTCCCACTGATAAGAATATACGGGCGGCCGATAGACAGCGAATCTCATATAAATTTAGGAGCGCCCCCTTCAAAGAGTTATCCATTGAGAAACACATTCAATTATCGAGCCAACAACTCAATTTCCATCAATCACAAACAACACATCACACCATGTCAATTCTCGTCGACTCCTCTTACGGAAAAGCAAATGTCAAATTCATGAAGGTCAAGAAGGACCCTAAAAATCCAAAGGTGCAAGACATTTTGGAGGCCAACTGCAAGGTGTTGCTCAGAGGAGACTTCGACGTTTCCTACACCAAAGCAGACAACTCTCCCGTTGTGCCCACCGACACAGTCAAAAACACCATTTTGGTTGAGGCCAAGAACACCAATGTGTGGCCGATCGAGAGGTTTGCCGCCCACTTGGCCAAGCACTTCACTGAGAAATACTCACACGTGTCCGGGGTTGAGATTTCCATCATTCAGACCAGATGGTCCAAGTTCGAGGTCAAGGGCAAGTTGCACGACCACTCATTCAGAAACGAGGGGCCTGAAACAAAGAGAACCTACTTGGAATACACCAAGAAGTCGGGAAAGCTCACCATCACCACTTCCATTAAGGACTTGAAGGTATTGAAGTCTACTGGCTCCATGTTCTACGGATTCCACGAGTGTGACTACACCATCTTGAAGCCAACCGAGGACAGAGTGCTTTCCACCGACGTTGACGCTTCATGGGTTTACAAATCATGCTTCAAGTCGTTGGATGATGTCTTCAAATTGGCCGATGAAGGCGTGTTTGATTTCACCTACGATGCCGCCCGCAGAATCACCTTGGAACGGTTTGCCTTGGAGAACTCCCCATCCGTGCAGGCCACCATGTACAACATGTCGCAGGAGATTTTGTCTACCAGCAAGCACGTGGACACTGTGTCATATGAATTGCCAAACATCCACTATGTTTTGTACAACTTGGAGTGGAAGGGCATCAAGGACAACAAAGACTTGTTCTACCCATCTTCGGATCCAAACGGCTGGATCAAGTGTACTGTGGGCAGAGAGAGCAAGGCCAAGTTTTAGATGTTGCTGGTTTATATTGTATAGTACATGTTTTGAGAAGAGCCTGGAGAATCCCTCCAGTTGGTAGAAATAATAGATGAATGCTTTTCATTGCTCTCAAAAGCAGTGTAATAAAATGATTGAGAAGGTGATAGGAATTGAATGAATGAATAAGTGATTGATGTGAATAAGAGGAATATAAATAAGTGATCCAATTTTGAATAACTGGCTAGATGAACGAATTACTGAAATGAGCGATTAATCATGAATAAATTGCTACATTTGAATAAGTGATTGCTCTCAAGAAATAATGAGTGACTGATATGGACAAGAGATTGATATGAATAAGAAATTGATCAATAAATGATTGATGTGAATGAGAGATTGATTAATAAGTGATTGATGTGAATATGATGAGTGATATCAGGCCGGGCCGAGTGCACGTGACCGGCAACGAAGAGCCGATGGAAGGATCACGTGATCCGGTCGCACGGCTGTGCGCGATTAGATTCGGCAGTGGGCCGACCGGTGCAGCCGTGCTAAATCGCGCACACCCGTACACCAGAATTACGGCCAGCGGCGCCACAGCGGCGGTACGGCCAGCGGCGGTGTTCGCAGAACACTTGGGATATTCTGCAGTCCAGGATTGCATTTGGAAAGTCCCGGCAGCAGAAATGGTGTACTGGTTTTGTTTGCGCCGAGCCGCACCACAAATGTCGCACATCGGCTCCACGCGCACAACGAACCGAGCGCTTGCATATATAAAAGGGCCATCGATGTCCTCCAGAATAACTCTCATTATTTGGAAGCATCACTCCATTCTATTTATTCATTTGACTCATTCCATTTACTCAATTGATTCATCTCAACCCATTGAAGCTTAATACATTATTTTCCCAAGATGAGTTCCAGCTCAACCCTCGAGGACAAAAACACACCCTACGAGCCGGACCACGTGACCCGGCAGAAGACGCAAGACG
The DNA here is from genome assembly GCA_002370135.1 of Metschnikowia kipukae. Lineage (NCBI taxonomy): Eukaryota > Fungi > Ascomycota > Pichiomycetes > Serinales > Metschnikowiaceae > Metschnikowia > Metschnikowia kipukae. The sequence continues at coordinate 7,955 of NKZJ01000149.1, forward strand.
GCGTCAATTCCATCATCAGCAAACTTGAAGAAGGTACTGGTGCTCTCGGCCCCTTGGAGCAGCCCTATGATCTCCAGCGGGTGATTTCTCGGCCCGACCCCAAATCGGTCCCCAATGAACAGGACCCATACAAATACTTGGTCGACCTGCAGACAGGCTACCGGTTGGTGGAGTTTTTGGAAAACGACAAAGGAAACCCCAAACTGATTGGCACGGCCCGCAAGTGGCTTTTCACCGGTCTTCTCGGTATGATTTGTTTTGTGGTGGCCCTTGGCTCGGCCATTGTTACTGGAGATATGGAAACGCCCGCTGAATACTTCGGCGTTTCTCAAGAAGTGATTATTCTTTCCACAGTGACGGTTTTCGTTCTTGGTTTTGGTTTTGGTCCTTTGATCTTTGCTCCAGCCTCCGAGGAAATCGGCCGGAAGCCCATTTACGTGGTAACCTTAGGACTTGCGGTGATCTTCATTATTCCTTGTGGTTTGGCCAAAAACATTGCTACTATTTTGGTGTGCAGATTGATTGATGGCTTGCTCTTCTCAGCTCCCATGTGTTTGATTGGCGGTTCTTTGTCTGATATCTGGGATGGCCCAGAAAGAGGTAAAGCCATGGCCGTGTTTTCCGCTGCTCCATTTTTGGGTCCTGTGATGGGTCCCATCTTCGGAGGCTTGCTTGGAGACTTCACCTCCACATGGCGGTGGATTTACTGGACGTTTCTCATTGTCGCCGGTTTTTTCTACGTGATTTTCGTGCTTGTGGTCCCAGAAACCCACCACAACACCCTTTTGAAGAAACGGGCAGCCCACTTGCGCAAAATCACCGGTGACGACAGCTACAAGGCAGTTTGTGAGTTGAAGGTTAGATCCAAGGCCGAGATTGCCAAAACCTCGTTGCTCCGCCCATTCCTTTTGTTGAGTGAGCTCATTGTGTTCTTGATCACCATCTACATGTCTGTTTGTTACGGTTTGCTTTACATGTTCTTCTTTGCTTATCCTGTGGTGTACATGGAGGGCAAAGGCTGGTCTGCATCCAAGACCGGAATCATGTTTATTCCTATTGGTGTTGGTGTGCTTGTGGCTTGTGCAGTGACACCGTTCATCAACAATGACTACAACAAAAGAGCTCAGCCATACAGAGACAGAGGGGAGTTGCCTCCTCCTGAATTACGTTTGATTCCTATGATGTTCGGGTGCTGGTTCCTTCCTGCTGGACTTTTCTCTTTCGCCTGGTCTTCTTACTCTTACATTTCCTGGGCCGGTCCATGTTTCTCCGGTTTTGCTGTTGGTTTTGGATTCTTGTGTCTTTACAACCCAGCCAATAACTATGTGGTGGACTCTTATCAACACTATGCTGCCTCTGCATTGGCTGCCAAGACATTTGTGCGGTCTGTGTTTGGAGCCTGTGTTCCATTGTTCACCATTCAAATGTACCACCGTTTGGGCAACCAGTGGGCCACCTCTTTGATGGCATTTATTTCCTTGGCCTGTTGTGCCATTCCCTACTGCTTCTTTTTCTACGGCGCTAGAATCAGAAAGTTTTCCAAGTATGCCTACTCGCAGTAAGCAAATAGTTCATAGAGTGCATCTGCCGTTAATATATAATAATAAGAAGAATGATTTGACATAGTAATGATACTAGATATTGATACTGAAAGAGTCAGATGTCAACAAACATTTACAAGTCAAAGACTTTTGTGCGTACGATAAACATAATGACTTAAAATACAGAAAGGATATTGAAATAACTCCTTAGCTTATAATTAATGAAGAATAGGTGATTAAAATGTTAAATTAATAAGACAATCTTTATTGCCGGGTGTGTTTAATACCGAGACAACATTAGCAAAAGTAACCATCTAGCCTAGATAAATCTATTTAGCTAACTAAACAGCAGCAAAAGCAAATTTCAATCACTCAGAAAATATAGAGCAGAAAATACAGAGATTGAATTAACCGTTAAAGATTGCAAGATTCAAAGTGATCTAAGACTTGGCATGTGATAAGCGTCACGTGTTTATGCTGAACTATACTACCAAAGCTACGTTTTATGTGCCAAAATGTAATAAAAGAATGGTTTTACCGTCTTTACATTAAATAAGAGTACATCCATGTGCACTCTATTTACAGGCTATAGCCTCATTATCACAAGACGATAAAGAAGTATTATTTTGAGTACTCGCTAACTCGTTAGCTAAAATATCAAGAATATAACTACTGAGAACAATGGATACTGAAGTTACTCTTGGAGTACTCATCATATACTAACGTAGGGCTGTACTAGAATATGCACGTTTAAATGTGTGAATGTGGAACATCGGCATTATCGTTTCAATAGATACTCAGTAACTTCTGTGCATTATTGTGAATGTACCACAATTCCTCAATAATCAAAGAACTCAATGACATATTAATTGTATTTCTGTGAAATCACTATCTGTTAGACCTCTGGTCAGTGCACCAGTACACCATCTGTGTCACGTGCAGCAGGTTTCCAGACCATGTTTTGGCGGTATGGTCTAGCCTGCCGAGTAATATCAGCTACATGTATTATGTAACTCACCGGGGAGATATATCCGAGGCCTGAATATAAAAAGAGAGCATGTTGCTCTCTTCCTCAGGTTTATAGGGCACAATATAGGGCAGAATGAAGAAATTAAGTACAAAGAAAGATGAATCAAGAAACTAACAAATTTGAAGCAAAATAACTTCACTCCAAGTCCCTAATTTCTTCATAATAAATTAAAGTTATGTACTTTCGAATCCTTAATCTCTAATTCCTTCATAGCAAATTAAAAATATTAACTTTCGGTTGCGGCCATACCAAGTGGAAAATACTGTTTCCCGTCCGATCAACGTTAGTCAAGCCACTTAGGGCCACAGTGAGTAATGCAGTGGGAGACCATGTGTGAAATTGTGGTGCTGCAATCTTTTTGCTGGCTTACCGAACTTACCCCGACAAATCTTCTTGAAGAACCTATATTCTTGTTTAATATATTTCTGTAATAAGAGAGATATTGAAATTTTTTTGAAATAACATTATCAGTGTTAGCTGTAACATGTTACCTCAATATTGTGCGCCAATTACAATGTAAATCATTATCAAATTGATATTCAATTAAAGGATATCAAGATTCTTAAACTTTGAGCTAAAATTCCAGTGACCACTGTTGTTCATAATACAGAAAGAATATTTGAGTGTTAATGAAACACTTTAAAGCGAAGGACTGTAAGTCTATCTTAAGCACACTATATACCAGAATACCTGCATATACGATACCGATTTTCGAGGGTGACTGGGACATTATTCACCCTGACGCAACGCTCCCATTGCTTGCATCATGCTCAGGGACCTGAAAGATAGAGACTGAATACAGTTCCATCTTTTTTCACAAAATTTTCGGTGTTTTTGGGAGAAAGAAACGACCTAGGTCAGGAGGTCGGAACTGCATATAGTCTGGTGGCACGTGCACGCGTGATTTCCGGACCCCGGAATTGGCATCATTCTGATGAAACCGCCGAATGATGTGAAAATTGTATTACAGAATAGATCAATTTCAAAACTCGTATCTCACTCATGTTCCACGGTGAAATTACATTCTCCGATCTATGCATCGAGTGAAACTATCACGTGACTTAGTCATTCCTACATGCACGTCAATCACTTCAACCATCTTTAAATGCATGTTTTGGAACTTGTGATTACGTGTAACCATATTACCAGCAAGAACTCAATCAATTCAGTCGTTGAAAATTAAGAATTTTAACATCTTTGTTATTTTCAATTTTAGTTTTTTTATGGATAGTCTTATTCCTAAGTATCCATGTTTTGCGCGCCATTAATAACACGACCCCAAATGGTCTCAGTAATAAGCTCATGATCCAATAAGTACTTCACTTCTTTATTGGTTGTCATTATAGATTTAATAAGACTCCTTAATACTATACTCTAGGGATATCAGTGACTATTCACTGATTGAGTTCTTGTCCGTTCTTCCTCTAATATTACGATATTAGAGTCCCCTTATATAATACGATTAGCCCCTTTGTTCCCCTCATTTCACTCATTCACGCATGATGGTATCCTATCGGAGAAATACTGTTCCTCCGATCATGAACAACTTCGTATCTGTAGCCTCATGCACAAGTGAAATTCCTCATCTGAGGTTACTATGGCTTATATGCAAGTCATTCTCAACACCATGCTGTTAGATCTCATGCAGGACATCACATACCACTTTGAAGAATGTATCTCCGTATCGCTTCAACACACATTGATGCCGCATACTGTATACTAATAGAGATGGCGTATTCGGCGTTTCAGATCACCTATATGCATGTCGAATCAGTCGTGAATGAAAAGAAATATGTTCATCCTTAAATAGAAGTAAAAATAAAGCAGGTATGAAATCATTCAAAATGACACTGCCAGTTGAAAATCCTTATTTGAAATATCTTTTGGAACACAAACTCATCACAATTCCAACATATGCACAAGTTCATCGTTTAGCACAACAGAGTAAGTTCACTTATTTTGGCGGAGAACTAGAAGTTCCTTATACCCTCGATAACAATTACAAAGCTCCTGTTTTTGAACAAGGGTTGTTTAAAACCTTTGAAGAATCGAAGAATGCTCTTTATACCTTGGTATACTGCGAGGGAAAGAGTAAAGTCTTCTATATGCTTGAAGATAAACCGGAATCGGCAACATCTGAGTCTGAAATTTGCATTGAAAAGTACCTCAGAAGAGTGGGAAATGCTATAGTCGGAGTAGTCAGAAGGAATATGGATTCTGACCTTTTCCGTTCCCAAATGAAACCAAATCTCACTACCATCCGGCAATACTTCCAAGAAAATGCACATAGCGAGGAAAATTGGCAGAGCTATGTTTATACGGCAGAACACATCAACGAAAGGCAGTGGGGGCATGAAGGTGATTTGGGAGCCCATGAGCTTTTTGGTATTCCTGCAGTTCAATTCTTCGTTCTTCTACTCAGAGAATGTATCGACCCTTGGGACATTATCACAGTATTTGCCGCACGTTTGGAGAAGAATTTGATTGAACTCCCAAGTTCATCTTGGAAATCAATCACCTATAAGAAACACGTCAAGGAATTGGTCTCTGACACTCTTGAGATTTGGGAAGAACGCCGAAGGGCAGCACCTTCACTGCGTCCACTGAGCAGGTTTGAAATAATCATCGAAAAGCCTTTTTTGGAGCCAATTACCAAGGGAAAAGGGTCGAAAAACACAAAAAAGAAACTGTGCTCTAATTGTTATGGTAGAGGTCATATCGCAGCTGATTGCAGGAAACCCAGAAATACCAATGGAAAGAAAGATAGATCCCGCACCTTTAACTGAACTGACAGTTGAAGACTTTAGCCGAGCAGTTATCAAAATATAGATTATTTCATGCAATTTATGATTTCACCAAGACACTAGTAGCTAGAAACTTGGCTTTGAAGTTATTGTTAAGAGAGACCTGCACGCAAAATCAAGGTTGCAAAATGTCGAAAATAAGGTGTATATTTTCTCTGAATCCGAAGGTATTAGTTTATAGATGTAATCTAATATACTCAATTAATAAAAAAAAAAGGTTTATAAGTTTCCGCCCAAAATACATTGGACCTCAATCTCAAGATCGTTTTCTTTCATAATTGTCTTGTTATTGCCTTAAAACTAGCCTCGAGATGTATAATTCGAACTCCAAGTAAAAGTTGCAGCCAGATCATAAAGAGATATTTGATGCAATTTGTGGTCACAAATACTCTGTTCTTTATCAAGTATCATTGTTATCTTTAGTGTTGCACACGAATGTCTAAGTTCCATTCCAGTCGTTATATGTTGAAATAGCTGTACCTGTTGCAATGTAGGCAAAACTGCTGTTGATAGTGTCCGGATTGTTTGAGGTAAAGAGTAGCTGGTTTGTTATCTGAGGACTTATAGCGATAATATTCGTTTGGTTTGTTTGTGGTTGTGTGACCCTAAAACCTGCCATTAGGTTTGCCAAACCTTTTTCCTTGTCTAATATGCGTATCACCCCGGAAATATCCTCATCCGAGCCAGTGAGCATTGCACGGAAACCTTCAGGAGTGGTATGACAGTACTCATGGTGAAGAGGAGAGATTGCAGAGAAATGCTCAATGAGCAAATAGTAAATCTCCGGTATTCTGTGTCCAACGATGGCAGAAATCTTGTCAGGAACTATCAACTTAGAATTGCATTCCACCCTTATTTGCTTCAAATACAGTAATCCGAATACGCATCTTGCTGTCCATCCAATGATTTATTGAATAACCAGGGTGTACAGTCCAGCTGCGGTTGGTTTTTAGGAAAGACAGATCTCATAGTTTCATCGAGATAGGTAAGCACTCCATTAGAAGTGTCTTGATCTTGAGGTGATTCATCAGATGACGTAGCCTCTGGTGTAATTACATACGGAGACTTTGTGATAGATTCGGTCTTGGAAGACATATTTCGTATGCTCCTCCAGAATGAATTTTCACTTTAAATCTAGAGAAAATGGAGCAGGAGTTGCTCCTTATATACTGAGTGGGCCTGCATAATCAATTTGTGGGACCATGCATATCTAAAATGTGCATATCTGAAACGCGTGGCTTGTCACGTGATTCTCCCAAAACTGTGTGTACCTTCAAACTACGAGCTTGTTTATTTATCCTGCACAAAACACTCCTCCGCGTTTTCAGTACTACAATCTCTTTTTACAGCTTATGGATTCCCATAAAAAACCCAATTCGAAAAAGCCGTTTCACAAATTGGATGCTTTTGAACGAGTTCTAAATCGTCAAAAACGACGCCCATTGGCTGATATCTCCAATAATTTGTCTTCAAAAAGACATTCTGGAAAGATACTGTTGAGCACCGAAAACAAGAGTGTAAAACATCGAAAAGAGGCATGGCAAGGAATCGACTCCCATAGAAACAAATCAAGCGGATTTGCAGATCTGAAACAAAGTCAAAACACAAAAGATGTTATTGTTTCAGCACAAAAACCGGCAAAACTAGTTTCATTTTCTCAGCTTCGAAACTTATACCAAAAAGAGACCGGAACTTCTCGAAAGCCGCTTCCGCCGGTCCGAGAGCTTACGAACGCATTCACTTCACCGAAAGCTGACACGCCGACTCAGGCCAAATTGCCCGGCTTCGAAGCCAGCACGGCCCTTCCAACCCCGGAATTCGATGCCTATAACCCCCGGAACTCTGTGCTATATGCAGGCCCCAACCCTTCTTCTGCTACCGCCGGCGGTATCACGAGTCGGATTTTGCTCCAGAAGTTGGTTCCGTACAATGGCGTGGTTGCCGAAAGCAACACACACCTCCGCTCATGTGTGGACCGGGCCAAGCTCCAGAACTTGGGCTCCACACCTCGGGGTCACGTGACGAGCTCTTCAAAAAGTGTACTGCACACAGTGCAAGAGGTGTCTTCGATAAGTCCGCTTTTGATTGCTGTGACTTTGGAACTGGGCGAGCAAATATTGCTAGCAGACACCCAAAAGTCCTGCATCCGAGTAGGTTCCATGCTACGGCTCGGCAAATGTTTCCAAGTGGAGCCCCCGGCATATTGGGAGTGGGAAGTTCACGACAAGATGTAGTACTGAGGTGCTGGATTACTTCATTACCGGCATGTTAAATGATGGTTTGTGAATCTATTAGTAGGCTTTATTAAACATATGCTTATGAAGCATCACAAACTTCAAGTTTCGATAATCGCAATCGCGGCGATAAATCATCACTCTCGATGTTCATGCCCGATTCTTCGGTAACCTAATTCTAACAAAGAACGAGCCTGCAGTATCCTTGAAAGAAGTGACCATCCCCAGTGGGGCCGGTGGTTTGTGATCCGGGTTGGGAACCTGCGACCGGTTGACAATAAACTCATTGTAGCCATAAATTTCCGGTACTCCCAAGTCAACACCTCCAGGAAGAACACTTGAGGGCATTGGAGTACGGAAAGTCTTTGGAATGTCTGTCAAACTGGGCAAAGACATTTTAGCACCACGTCCAGAGTGAAGAGCACTTCTGCGGGAAGCTGTGCCGCGTGCAACACCGTTTGAGTTGCTGTTCCCGTTTTCGTTATAGCTAAAAGTATTCTCCGTATTAAGCTGGCGTCTTCTGCGCCTGGACTCCCGCTCCATTTCTTTGTCTATCTTTTCAATTTCTTGGTGGGAGAGTTTACTCATCGATGGCGAGTAATCAACCAATAATGCAGGGTTTCTTAATGACGTGATGAAGTCCTCCTCGGTAGAATCCGGTTTGAGCACCCGCAACGGAGGGCCTATTTGGCCACGGATTTCTTCTTCGCGGATTGGAGTCCCGTCAAACGTGTAGCCAACCAAAAAGAGGGCTTTATGGTACATTTGCGATTGCTCGCGGATGCTGAATGCTATGGCGGTTGCAAACTCGCCAGGCAAGCTCATCTCGTCACAAAGAACTTCGGCAAATTCCTCGGGGTCGGATTCCTGGTAATTGAGAATATCCCACTCGAACTGATCAGTGAATTGTGTGTTGTTGATCAAGAGATCGATTTTGATCGGGATCCGAATCTCACCCATAGTCTTTTCCGGCTTCATGCGGAAATCCTTGATTTGTTCGGCAATCGACTGGTATATGTCGTGAAAATGCTGTTCTGGAATGAACTTGTAGTCCTCTATTAAAGACTTGACAAAGTGCTCGAGCGGGAGAACTTGTTCGTTAAGATCCCACAAGAACGCATCGCGAAGTTTAAATTTGTCCTTTTCCTTATCAAAGTCCAAGCGAATAGGCACGAGAGCCTTAGTCTGAACGGCCTGTTCGTTGGCCATCACAACTTGCTTCATTTCAAGGTCTGTCATGGCAATGTCCGGGACACGCAGATGCAGCTTGTTCTGCGAGGGAAGAACAACACGGGTAGCTGAGTTGCTGACGCCATTCCCGTAGCCCTGGTAACCTTCGCCCCAGATACTGTTGTTGAGTTGGTTTTTCGCCAGTGCGCCAATGGCATTCATACGGAGCTGCTTGATAGCACCATAGGCCTTGATGTCTCTGGCCATTTTCTCCATGGTTTGCCGGGTCCGCATAGCCAGCGCCTCATATTTCCGCAAAAATGCGTCGTCCTTTTTAATCACATCCTCGTACATCTTAAGCTCCAAAGGCACCGATTTGCCGGCCTTGCGAGCAGATTCCGACCACTGTTGAAGACTGGACATGGGTTGAAGTGGCACTTCCGAAGCCGAGTTGGGGCCAAACTGCAGAGGCACCTGCGGCGGTTCAGATAAGAACTCGGAAGCAAGCCGAGGCGCAGCCGCCCGCAGTGGGCCACGGGAGTCAATCGGGCGGTCGGGGCGGCGAGCAGGATTGGAAGCTGCCGAACCAGCCGCTGCAGCAGCGGCAGCGGCAGCAGCCACGGCCATATCGTCTGAACCGCTAACAACGGCCGACATTTCCGGATGAGTGGTGCGGCCCATTTGCGGGGGAGCAAACGGGACATTGCGCCCCGCCACGTTGTCGTAGGGAAGTGCATCTTGACGAGGGACCATATCAGCGGATGTACTCAAGTCGCGTTGTTGGTGAACGGAAGGGCCCAGATATGCGTGTGGCTGGCTCTGGGGCCGGAACTGAGGAGAGCCACTGGAGCCAGCGTGGACACCAAGCGCCTGTTGGTTTTGCATACTCTGAAGGCTCAAGACATTTTGCTGATTCTGCTGTTGTAAGCTCTGGTTCTGCTTAGCCTGAGCAAATGCCGGATTCTGTGCATACATTTGCTGGCGGGCAAACTGGGAACGATCAGGAACATTTCCAGATTCGGCCATGTGTGAGGCGCCAGCCGGCGGAGCTGCTGGAGACATTCCGGGAGACATGCCGGGGGAAATGCCAGGAGACATGGCGGCGGCCGCCGCGTTGATAACGCCAGCAGCACCAGCATTGATCATTCCGGGGTTCATGCTGGGGCTAATTCCTGTATTCATGACGCCAGCATTCATTCCGGAATTCATCATCGCTGCATGCAGACCACCGGCGCCTGCCGGTCTCGCGCCTCCATTTTGACTGTTAAACACAGCATCCATCATTAGGTTTCGGTTAGTGTTGCCCCGCTGAATACCGGCCTGACCTGCTGATGCCGACTGCTGCTGAGGTTGAAGTTGTTGTTGAAGTTGTTGACGTTGTTGTTGTTGATGTTGCTGCTGTTGATGTTGCTGCTGTTGTTGATACTGCTGTGGATGCTGTTGAGTCTGCTGCTGACCTTGCTGATTCTGCTGATTTTGCTGATTTTGTTGGTTCGGTTGATTCTGCTGATTCTGATTCCCCTGATTCTGTTGTTGCAACATTTGCTGCTGCATCATTTGTTGCCGTTGGAAATACTGCCGAAGCATGTTCTGAAATTGGGGCTGGTTTTTGAGCTCTTGTAACTGTTGTGGCGAAAGATTCTGGAATTGAGGCGGCAACATGGCCATTTGTTTGCGCCGAGCAGCAATGGCGGCTGCAGACATGGGCTGGCCCTGTGCCTGCATGTGGGGCGGTCTCAGGGGGTGAGGAGAGTTTCCGTGGAGATTGTGTTGTTGGGGTGTATTCTGCAGGATGTTTTGCTGCGCTAGATTCTGCGTGCGGACCTGCGGGTGTGATTGGTTAGGGTACGGGCTCTGTGCCTGGCCCTGGTAATTCATGATGTGAATTCAAGGGTGTTGTTTGCGTGTTGAAGGTGTATCGCGGCCGGTGCGCGCACGCGTAACACGTGATGACGGTCATGTGCTCTAGGTCATGTGATAGCGCATCACGTGATGAAGTCTACTGGGTGCAAATCGCGCTTGCACCCGACTATGCTTGTTGCTTGATACTTGCTTGTTATTATTGCTAGTATTTTTGTTGCTTGGTTTGATATAGCTTTTTATATTTTTGGTATTGCGAATTGTTTGATATTCTGAAATTATTCTCAATTGTAATTGTTGATATTGCTGGAACCGTTTGATATTGCTATTATTTCTTGTTATTGCCCAAATTGTTGAAATACTAATAGTCTTTAGATTGAAACCGTCCATTTTACCTGCTTTTACATTTTACCTGTTTTTACTTTTTACCTCTTTTTCCTCTTAACACTTTAAAGATGGCTACATCCCATGAGGTGTTCATAAAAGAACAGCATGTTACATTTGCAGATACAGACGATTATATCGAAGACTTCTTTGCCATTCGTTTTGCCACTTCTAACGCCAGAATCATGGCTCGGTATCTTGAGTTTTCCCTTGGTTTTAAAGAGATAGCTTATCGGGGATTAGAAACTGGGGGCATGTTTCTTCTGTGTCATGTGTTGAAACACAACGATATAGTGATTGAAGTTGCTAGTGTTTTGCACTCTGTTGAAATAGATGAATTTGAGGATGAATTTGATTCAGAAGAATACAGAAATTCAAAAGCAGATATACTCAATGGAGTGACAAATGAAAAGGTTGAAGTCAAAGCAGAGAAAGAAGTTGAAGTCAAAGCAGAGAAAGAAATTGAAGTCAGAGGAGCGAAAGAAGTTATTGTGTCAATAGCAGAAGATACATTCAAAGAAGTATCAAAGTCAGAACTAAATGAGTCAAAATCATATTTTAATGAAGATCTTAAAGATTTTAATGGAGATTGTGTTGACACAAAGGTTTCAGTCAGTGGAAAAGAGGTTTCTGGACAAATCGACCCCTGGTTTTCCCAAATGCTAGAGTTCCCGAAATTCCGTCAATTCATGGAATCCCAACATACAGAACAAGAGCTCCAGTCACTCTTCTTCGAAATTCTTGAGCTGGCTGCCGTGCTGAACTTTACTGCCCTTCATGGAACAGGCGTATGTGATGTTAAAATTAAAGTCCGTGACGTCAAACACGTATTTACCCGTGCAGTTAATAACGGTGCCATTCCCCTTCAACAGCCAACTCTCGAAAAAGACCACCACGGTTCTGTTCTTTTGGCAGTGGTGGGATCTCCTCTTTCGGATGTTCGCCATACACTTGTACAGATTATTGACTTTAATGGGGAGTACTTGCCCAATTACGGAGAATCGGCTACAATGGAGCTACCAGATTTCAAATCTCCAGGACTTCCGCCAGCATACTCGGTACTAAGTAGTGGTGCCGAGGCGGTGGACAGCGGACTTCTTCGGTTGGACCATTGTGTACAGAATTTCTCGTGGAACGAAATGGAACCCAATGCCTCTTTCTACAGCACTTGTTTTGGCATGTCTCGGTTTTGGTCGGTGGACGAAAAAGATGTATCTACTGCCAACACGGGACTCAATTCCGTGGTGATGATCAGCCCGAATGGCCGGGTCAAGATGCCCATTAATGAGCCGGCCAAGGTGAAAATGCGTGGCCAAATTGAAGAGTTTGTGGATTTTCACGGTGGGCCTGGAGTTCAGCATGTGGCCTTGGAAACTGCCGATATCATACGAACGGTGGAGTTTCTTCGGGGCCGAGGAGTCGACTTCAACTCCATTGGCGACGAATATTACGATGATTTGAAACAGCGCTTGGATTCCCACAAAGTGAACCTTGTTGAGGATTTTGCTGTGCTCAAACGGCTAGGAATTCTTATTGATTTTGATGCCAACTCAAGGTATTTATACAACGATCTGTTTTACACGTGCCACTATATTCTCCAAATCTTCACCAAGCCAATTCATGACCGGCCCACGTTCTTCTTTGAAATTATCCAGCGTCGAAACCATGATGGTTTTGGTAAGGGGACTTTCAAGGGACTTTTCGAGAGTATAGAGAGGGAGCAGCGATTGAGAGGGACGTTGTGAGTGTGGTTTATTGACTTGATTATGATCCTAAACCATAAAGTCAAAAATGGTCTTCATATTCACGTACCGCCGGCCACAATCCTTCAAGTACGCCTCCACCACTTCCCTGCAATATCCAAATAGTCCCCTGTTCTGCTCTGCCAAGGCATTAACTTCTCCATCGCTCATTTCACTGGCTCCCTCAACCACAGGCCTCAATTTCCGTGCCTTGGCCTTCTCCACATCGAATATGGCGTCAAAGTATAGAAGTTGGTTGTACAATGCCTTGTCGCTGTACTTGTATCTCATGACACCCTTGCATCCATGAGCCCGGCCAGAAGACCCAATGCACCGTTTTCCGTAGACGGAAATCTGCCGAGTCTGAATACCACATGCGGAATCATCACACACTAGCCACCCGGCATAATACAACGCCAAATGCCGCCGGATCTCGGTTTCGATCTGTGCAACAAGCTTGATTGTGGGGAACGTGTAGTCACACTTGACACAAACCACGCCATTGTATGTGACTTTATAGTCTGCAGAGGCAACAATACCGCCAAAACGAAACTTGTGGCCGCACTTGCATGAAAGCAACAAAAAGCTGGACTGTCTGAACCGCTCGAGGTCTGAAATGTTTGACTCCAAAGGCGTGATGTCCGACTCATTATTCCGCAACCTCGTCATGTACTTTCTCGTGTCAAGGCCAAGGCTTTTGGCCACACGCATCAAGTCAATGCCATCAATCTTATCCACAAGACGTTCCACGGGAGCGTAGATCTGCTTTTCAAGATAGTAGTCTGCATCGGGCACAAAGCTTGATTTGTTGGCAAGAATCTCCTGCATTGCACGGGCCCTATCTGCTGCCGTGGACTCGTCATTTTCCCCAGAGGCACCGATTGCGAAAGTAATCACGCTTCCGGCTTTGACAACTTTTCCTTGCTTCCGAAGCCTCAATGCCACCTGCACTGGAGGCATGGTTTTTCCGTGCGGATAGCTGTTGGGATCCTTGGAAAGACGTGTGTTGATCTGGTATTTGTCCACGGAAAACTCGTTGTTTCTTATTTTCAGATTCATGGCTTCCAAGTACGTGTAGACGTCTTTGAGGGCTTCTTCGGGGTCCTTGTCCAGAAGCAAAGTCTGTAGAATGTATGTCGAAATCTCCTTGGACAACGGGCAGTACTCTCTCCGGCGCATATCAAGACCCTTCACTTCCAAGTCCAATTTCTCCTTGCCGGATCTGTCAATGCTTGTGGTCATGGCCGCATACTTTTTCTTTGCATGAAGAAGGAGTCGCTTGAAAACATTGTCAGTGTCAATTTCCAACAATTTGTACCGCTCGTTGACCAGCACCTTGAAGTCTTCTCCGATTTTAAGAGCTTCTTGGAGGTTTGTAACACCACTATCAATCATAACGGAATCCGTGTCACCATAAACCACCCTCAAGCCAATCAGCTCAGCCAATTGTCTTGTGTCCATCAAAATCTCACGGCCCTTATTGGTCACCAACATGGCCAATGGCTTTGCGTAGAACCGTGAATTCACGTATCCCAAGCATCCATACATAGAGTTGGCCGTCAACTTGAGCGCTTGCTGTTTGATATCGTACTGGGCGCGTTCAATTGCAGATACATTGGGTGTTTTCATGAGCTTTTTCACCTCTCGGCGCCGGGAAACCAACGTATTGAGTAACCGCGGCAACACACCGGCGGCCGTATCTCTTTCAGGAATCACGGGCAAATCCTTTTCCTCGTCGTGAGTCAAGTTGTATGAGTCTCTGTCCACCGTCGTGAAACAAATGTTGAATTCCTGGATGATACTAGGGTACAACGAGTTGAAGTCCATGACGAGAATGTAGTTCTTGTGCAAACCCTTCTCGGGCTCGAAAACCAAACCTCCCTGGTACTTGGGTTTTTTGTTGGACGTGACTGTAGTTGCATCGTCATCATTGGACTCTAGCTTGGCCTCTTGCTGAGGGTTGGTATTCTTGTGGTACTTGTCTTCCTTGTCCGGAAGAATGTACTTGTTTTTCTTGAACTCGTGGAGCAAAATGTACTCATTCCGGCCAGCCCGAGTTCCCGAAAGCGTATGCGACCACGCATTTCCGGCGAGGTTGGTGAGTTGCTTGGAAAGTGATAGAATCTGCACAGCAAACGCTATTTGGGCAGTCATGGTGACTTGCGCTATGTTTTCCTTTAGAGGCATCATCAAGAAGGATGCATCTTCGGCATACTTTGGGTTGGAAAAGTTGATCTCCGGACATGTGTGCTGTTGGTGGCACACGACACTGTACATTTCCTGGAGGTCCCAGGATTGACATTTTGGAGTAAGCGATTGGCCAAGTTCGTTGGCAATATCGCACAACAAGCGGCCCTGGAAGATCTCACGAATCATGAGGTTGTTGTTGAAACCGTTGCCCTTGCCAAACCGCTCGGGCCAAGCCTTCCGGTTCCGTCTTCCCAAGGCCGACCACGAAGCCACCTTTAAGTCGTACATCCGGTGCACCAACACATCCAAGGCAATGTTCTCAAGGCGATGGCCCATAATTAGATCCGGATCGATGTTTTTAAGCATGGCTGCAAGACACAGGAGCATGGATGTCTCATTTGGAAGAGCTCTCAAGTTCACCTTCTGTTTCTCGGCCATCTGCCTGAGACCCGGGGGAAATGCCGAAGCACCAATGGGTCTTACCAACGTAAAAAGCTCGTGGGGCTCGGTGTTCTCGTCAACGGGCGCATCTTGCGCCACATTACGGTACACCGCCACGGATATGCATGCCACTTCCTGCTTGTTCTGTTTTGGGTTCATTAGCGTCTGCACCGAAATCGCCACGGTGGTCAAAGGTGGCACCACTAGTGAAGGGTCGTTCAAAATGGGCGTGACACAGCTTGCAGCCGCCACGGCCGCCTCGATTTTACAATGGGACACGTTATTGAGGGCGGCAAAATCGGCGCCGGTGATGTCGAGCCAGCACGGGCCCATGATGTTCTGTTGCATGACAAACGACTCAAAGATCTGGTTGTTGGTGCCGAACATGCGCAGAAACGTCTCGCCCTCGATCTCCGACGGCATCACCACATTGCGGTTCTTGTCGGTCTTGAACGGCAAAAGCACTTTTAAGTACTCTGTTTCTTTGGGAATTCCGGGAAGCTCAAACGCATATTTCATGGTCTCCGGCTTGGCTCGGAGCTGCGGGAGCCCGTAGTGGTCTATAAGAATGGGGGCAAGCTCCTCGTGCACGTCTCTCACAGACACAGGAATGTCGGACTCTTCGCCGTCCACATATCTCGTTTTGCGGGGCAATGCATAGAGTTCTCGGTACATGCCGTTGACTTGCACCACGGCAGACTCGTACGTGCCTGATTTCAGCTGGACCAAGCCGAAAAGAAGAAGCGACTTGTCAATCTCGGCGTAGTCGAGCCAGTACATGCGGAACGAGTTGTTTTCGGCAAAGTCCTTGTCAGAAAGCTTCTGAGTAGTTGCCACGGCCGAGTATGAATTCGGCACGGACTTGGGCAAATCGGCGGCTTTGACGGCAGACATGTTGACGTTGGCGGAGGGGGCCGCTGCTGCTGTTGGGCGCCTGCGGCGAACCACAAGGTCGTCGTCGGAGCCCGAATCGGCGTCTTCGGCCTCGGCCTCGGCTTTCGGCGCCGTTTTTTCAACGTCCAGTTTTTCCAAATTATCGCCGGCCGATCTGGACGCAATCGGCTGTGTGTCGGCGTCGGAGTCGGCTTCGGCAGCTTCAGAAAGGGCCAGGTGATCTGCAGCACGCTCTTCCTGGGCGCCGTCAAGTAAGTCGAGATCCATGGCGGAATCCTCACTTTTGACCACATCTTTCCGCTTCGGTTTTGTCTTTGTGGCGGTCATAAACCCAAATGGAGAGCTTTTGGGCGCCCGTTTGGGCGCTGTCTTTTGTCGTTTCACAGGTTGCGATCCGCCAAAATCGTCCAAAATGTCGTCGATGCTGTGGTTGGAGGAGGGCTTTGGCTCTGCTTTGTGAACCCCCGTGCCGGCCGAGAAAAACGAGTTGATGTCTGCAGTTTTGGCGACTTTGGCGACTTTTTTGGTTGGTTTCTGACGCTTTGTGGGCGCCGACTCGGCGGGTTCTTCGTCCGAGTAATAGTTGGGCCGCGTGGCGTCATCCCACTCGTCCACGCCGTTATCCACGTACCCTTCGCCGTTGTCATCGACGATGAAATCATCGCTTAGAAGCTGTTTTCGCTTGTGTTGTCTGAACGTGTCTTCGTCGACTTCGTCGTAGATGGCCTCGTCTTCCTCGTCCAGGAGAACAATCTTGCCTGTTTTCCGTGCCTCCTGGAGCCGCTTGAGTTTGTCGAGTTTTGTCTGGCGGGACAGCATGGTGTGGAATTGGTATACGCGTCTTAGACGTGTACGCGTAGTGTGTTTCTGGTGTACGGGTCTGGTGGTCTCGTGTACGGGTCTTTTGTTTCGGGAGGTACGGGTTCAATTTTTTGGTGTACGGGCTTCTGGCTTCAATTTTTGGTGTACTGGTCTCTGGTGTACGGAAGCACTGCTCCGCAACAGAGTACACCATAATGTCGTTTGCTGCAGTTGATGAATCCCAAACAGAAACCCCTCCCGTGCTGTCGAGTGGCAGCAGTAACATATCTGCTATAATCAAAGACACTTCTTCGCAAATCCAAACGTTTTCGCTGTTAATCAACAATTTCTCCAATGAACGCAAGTTGATAGGCACAAAAAGAGACAGTGGCAAATTGCGGGCCAAGTTGGACGAGTCTCAACTGAATATACAGAATTTGGGTGATGCCATCCGTAAGTTGATCTCCAATATCAACACCGTGGTCAATTCAGGCAATCATGGCGACATAGCTAGGGGAAATGTCGCAAATGGTTCAGGGACCCAAAACGGTTCAGGGGGCCATAATGTCGCAAATGGTTCAGGGACCCAAAATGTCGCAAATGGTTTAGGGGCTCCCAATGAGAATTCAAACACTAACGAAATTAGCGGCCAATTAATGATCAAAGACCGCATTGTGGGCGAGTTCAATGCCCTTCAATCAACGTATCAAACACAGCGGCGCGAGTATCAAAACTCCAAGAAATTATACGGTTTGCCTGAAACAGAGCCATTGTTGCAAAGTGAGACAGGGCCGTCCAAAACGGCCGTGCAGACCCAGGTCTATGTGCAGGACCACGTGGATGAGCTGGAGCTCCAGTATCACGTGCTTTTGACCGAAGAGCGCAACAGAGAGATTGAACAGGTTCAAAACGGCATCCAGGAGGTCAATTCCATTTTCAAGGATCTTGGAGAGTTGGTGAATCTGCAGGGCGCTCAGCTTGACACTGTTGAGGAGAATATTCTACAAATGAGTGGAAACGCCCATTCCGCGGACCGAGAATTGACCAAAGCAAACGAGTATCAGCGGCGCAAAAGCAAGTGGAGCTGTATACTTTTATGTGCCTTGTGTGTGTTCGTTTTGGTGGTGGTATTGGCAGTGTTGAGCTAGCTGGTCATGTGATGTTCTGGTCACGTGCCGCGCAGTGTTGCCAGTGTGCGCCCATAATCGCATGCTGCGCATCGATATGCCCCTTTTGGAACCTGTCCTGCAGAATGCGCGTTGACTAATTTCCTGTGGAACCCACATCTATGGATTCCACGGCCAGAGTTTACTACATAACCAAGTTCCCAAATGGTCGTTGTTTCTCGGAGATTAGGTCCAAACGAGCACTTTTTCCGGTGCCGCTATGAAAATCGCTTCTACGCCAACTTTGCCAGCATTGCCTCTTACTCTCGAGATCTCTCGGATCTCTCGTTGATTTTCCGAGCCTTACGCAAAACACTCTTGGATTACCACATATTCGCTTGCAATATCTTTGAGGACCCCGAGCAACATGATTACATCATGCGCCCTGTAAAAGAGGCCACATTGGGCGACTTTGTCGTGTTTGACGGTGGCCTGTTTCTGCCCTACACAGAAAACCACCTCCGTCATCTTTGCAGAACTCGTTTTTTTCTGTTTAGTGAAGAGAAACCGCTTTTGCGTCTCTTCTTTGCTTCGAAAGACCTTGCAGTCACTTTTGAACATACTCTCTATGATGGTGTTGTGTGTCTCCAATTCCAGGAGATCTTTTTGAAAAACTTGGCCTACTGCGACAATGAGGAGAATGCTCAGGAGTACACTGATCTCTATGGAGATGTCCCGAAAGATGTAACATTAGACAGTGTCATTTTCGAATCTGCCACCGATGAAAAATATCTCCGAAACTCGTTGGTTCCCCCATGTGAGGATATCATGGAAGACCCTAGCTTAGACTATGCAGATAATGACCCAAACCACTATCTGATCAAGCCTCCTGTTGGCTACCCCGAGCGGTGGCCCGGACGGTTTCCATCCCGGATAGACGTTTCAGTTGCATTCAAGCTGTTCAAAATTCCGGCCGCTCCGCTTAAGGAAATCTTGGCCAAGTGCAAAGAACGCAAGGTCACCCTCACTTCTTACATAAACGTCAATCAGGCCATTGCGTTCCAACCTCTATTTGGCAATAAACACCACACGCTGTGTCACGTGGCCATCACGTTGAGACGTCACGCCAGCCCAGAGCGTGTCGACGAGCCTTATAAGGCTATTTTCGCCAAGCCAGGCTACAAAATTGTTGGTAACTATGCTCACATGGGGGTGGCGCGTCTCTTTGCGCCAGTGACAGAGTTTTCGTGGGACCTTGTGCAAGAAGTCAATGCCGAGCTGATGGAAAGCGTTGCGAACCGCAAGATCCTTAGTACTGCCAAAGCATACAACGACGCAGCAGACCGTGTGGATGTCAACAGCGAGTTGTTCTTCTCCGAATTGGGAAAGAACCGTAAGGGCAGTGTGAAGATCTCCAACTTGGGAGTGGGAGATTTCCCCGAGTTTGAGAGCAAATCGGGAAATGCGTGGGCCGTGGAAGACTTTATCTGGGCGCAGGACATCTCACCGACGGCGGCGGATGTGGTGATTGACTTTTCGTCGACTCGAAAGGGCGGACTTAATGTGGTTGTTTCCTACTTTGACGACCTGTTTGCGGACTCGGAGCTCGAGAACTTTGATAGTTTCCCGCAAAGGCTTCGGGAGTTGCTTTACGAGAACGCCGGGCTCGACCCTAACAATTAGGTCTGTACGCTAGATGTTGTCCTGCACTCAAGGAGTGCATCCGTACACCCCAGTCTCGCATCCGAAGATACACCATCATGGAGTTGTCACCACACTGTACAAGTACAGCGATAGTGTCCATTGTAAGCACTCGATCGTGAAGTCAAATCCATTAATAATTATACAGAATTGAAACAATAATATATAAATTGTTAGGATTGTTAACAATTAAGAATTCAGCTTCCAGCTACCAGGAATTGTTCATCAATCGGACAACTATTCAATCAGGAATAATTAGAACAATTAAGAATCTTTTGATCATTCAAGCATCTTGTGAATTCAGATTTGCCATTCCAAAGTGAAAAATCCTCAGTTACGAAAATTCACCAAAAATTCCCCAATCAACTCTACAAACAAGAATTGTTGATTAGGAATTGACAGATCAACAGACATTGACAGAATTAACAGATTAACATAATAAACAGATTAACAGAATTGAGAGAACAGACTATCAGATTATCAGATTAACAGATCAACAGATTAACAGAATTGACAGAATTGACAATTAACTGAATTGACAATTAACAGAATTGACAGATCAACAGATTAAAAGAATTGACAGAACAGATATCCAGATTATCAGATTATCAGATCAACAGAATTGACAACTTTAAAACTTTAACTTGACCCAGAATGTCGCTACGACTGGATACAGGCCAGTGGCTCCACCAGGAATCAGTCCCTGCCGTACAAAAATATGATAACTTCACAACCATTGATTGGATGGACGACGAACTCGCCGATCACCGGATTCGTGCAGCTAGACAGCGAAGTCACGTGTCATTGAAAGGACAAGTGGTGGAATCGTCCAAATCGTGGCTTCTTTTGGCATGCATTGGAGTTGCTATAGGAAGCATTGCAGCGTCGCTCAATGTCATCACAGCTTGGCTTTCGTCACTCCGGTTGGGCTACTGCAGTAGTCATTTCTACTTAAATGAGACCTTTTGTTGCTGGCACCAGGACGGCGCACACTGTGGCGACTGGAGCCGGTGGCTGAGTTTTGCCGCCGGTCGGTATTTGGCGTACCTACTTTTTCTGGGCATTTTTCTGGGCGTGGCAGCTATTTTGGTCAAGTTTTATGCGCCTGCTGCCGCCGGCCTGGGCATTCTGGAAATCAAGTGTGTTGTTTCCGGATTTCTGGTGGACGGGTTTTTGGGCAGCTGGACGCTTTTGATCAAGAGCTTGGGGTTGCCCTTGGCCATAGCGTCCGGATTGTCGTTGGGCAAGGAGGGCCCGTCGGTGCACTATGCAGTCTGTGTGGGTGCCACGATGTGCACGTTTTTCCAGGCATATCGGCAGTCGGCGCTGAAGTACCGGGACATTCTTACCGCCAGCGCCGCCGCCGGTGTGGCGGTAGCATTTGGCCTGCCCATGGGCGGTGTTTTGTTTGCCATGGAGGAGATATCCTCGGTGTTCCACCTCCACACGCTCTTGAAACTGTACGTGTGCGCCTTTATTGCGGTGGTGACGTTGTCGGCAATGAACCCGTTCCGGACGGGCCAGTTGGTGTTGTTTGAGGTCACGTACGATACCACGTGGCACTTTTTCGAGCTTCCGTTCTATGCAATTTTGGGTGTTTTCGGCGGCGTCTACGGGATTGTGGTTTCTCGCTTCAACAAACGCGTGGCCGGCTTCCGCAAGGCCTATCTTGGCGCCTATGCCGTGCAGGAGGTGCTTGTGTTGGCGGTGTGTTCGGCGGTGTTGTGCTACTTCAACCAGTTTCTCCGCGTGGACATGACTGAAGCCATGCAAGCGTTGTTTTCCGAGTGTCTGCCCAACACCAAAAGCGGCTTGTGCAGTGCCAGCTCCACGCTGACGCTTGTGGCGTCTTTGCTTCTAGCCACGGTTTTGCGCCTGTGCCTTACCATTGTCACCTACGGGTGCAAGGTGCCGGCGGGCATTTTCGTACCGTCCATGGCGGCGGGCGCCACTTTTGGACGTGTGGTGGGATTGGCGGTGGAAACACTCTACCAGAAGTTCGGCGCTCTGGCTGTGTTTGGCAGCTGTCCCGAAAAAGGGCCATGTGTCATTGCCGGAACGTATGCGTTGATCGGCGCTGGTGCCGCTCTCAGTGGAATCACGCATTTGACCGTCACGGTGGCGGTGATTATGTTTGAGCTCACGGGTGCAGTCAAGTACATTATTCCCACGATGGTGGCCATCACCGTGACGAAAATCATCAACGACAAGTGGGGACATGGCGGCATAGCAGACCAGATGATTGTCTTCAATGGGCTTCCGTTTATCGACTCCAAGGAGGAGTTTGTGTTTGATACCACGGTGCAGAGTGCCATGTCAACGGCCACTGCGGTGTTCACACTCAAGGCCTATACTGTGGGAGAGATTTCAGACGTTTTGGGTGCATGTCCATACCGAGGATTCCCCATCGTGCACAGCGAAGAGAGCCCGAAGATATGTGGATATGTGAAAAGAGTGGATTTGGTGGAGGCACTTCAGGGCTACAGCAAAGATGAGCGGTGTGGCTTCAAGCCTCTTGCTGGTGTGCATCTTGATCTCTCTGCTACTGTCAATCCGGCTCCTTTGGTTGTGGATATAGATACCACTCTTGAGTATCTTATGGACATCTTCATCAAGCTTGGGCCGCGGCACGTTTTGGTGCAAAAGAACGATATTTTGGCGGGAGCAATTACCCGAAAAGACATTCTACGCTACGAACACACGAAACATGCATTGAGTCATCCTGTGGTGGGGGACGGAAGGGATCAGAAGGTGTGGGAGTTTGTACAGAGGGTATTCCGCATAAGGAATTAGGTTCTACTTATTACTTATAATTACAGCTACTTATAATTACAGCTACTTATAATTACAGCTACTTATAATTACAGCTACTTATAATTACAGCTACTTATAATTACAGCTAATTATAATTACAGCTACTCATAATTACAGCTTTACTTATAATGGATATGATGCATTGATGGTACGCTAGTTATTATGGGGGGATTTGTAGCCAGATGTAGAATCAAGGCAATATGCAAATGAGTCAGCGAGTTGGTCATGGATCAGCGAGTTAGTCATGGACCATTGATGTAATTGTACTTATTCCGTCCATTTGCCGTGGTCTCTGTAGGTAGCATACAAAGTCTGGAAGTACGTCCTGCCCAGAGTGTCCAAACAATGAGTCACCAACTCAAGCTCAGTATGGGAAAAAAGCCGAATCAAGCTAAACACTCCCGGCGTCAAGGCGTCGTCGGTGCCAGCAAGAAAACGGAGCAGGAGGGTGTAATTAATGTAGTTGACCAAGATCACGTGGGCGTGTTTTCGTAACGCCTTCTTGTACAATGCCGCCTGTGACGTGAACGAATCGGATTGGGCAAATGCATGCACTTGTGGCTCACAGAGACTGGTCAAAAGCCGGGCGTATGCTGCAGCACACGGCACGTGGGCCTTTGCATCCACAGCGTCGAAGGAAGCTTTTTCCGTAAGTGGCATCATCAATGCAGAAACCACTCTCACCACCAAATGGTACCGGGCCAAAAACCGAAACCGGTGGTTTGTTATCAAGTGCCGCATGAGGTTGCACGCGGCAATGTAGACCTCGGTGTCCAAGCAACTGGAGGTAATAGTCTTATCCACAATGTTCATGACAAGCTCAACAGTGTAGGGCCTAAAAGCCCACACGGCGCCGGAAACGAGATCGGAAAGGGTGGTCAAGAAGTTCATGGCAATGTGTTTTTCCAAGCGGTCACAGTGGATGAGATACTGCAGAAGGGCCGAGGCCAAAAGTTGCAAGTGAACTTCGACATCACGTCTGATGAGTGACGACGACACAGCCAACACATCCACGAGTGCAGCGGTGTAGGGGCTTTCGTGGTGCAACGCCTGTAGAGTCTGCAGAAAACAGGCGGACAAGCCAGAGTCAGAAACGGACCGGAGATAATCCGTCAAAGTGTCTCTGAAGGCAACGCATTCCGTGGGATAGGCCGAGTGGAGGGCCAAGAACAATGCCAAAATGTAGCGAATGTCTTTTTCGTCGGAAGTTTTGGCCGCCAACGAAAAGAGTGTGGCTTTGCCTTGAGGCAGCATGGGAAGGGCGCCGTATTGGCGGAGCACGGGCTTGATTTCTGTTTTGCAGCTGGAAATGCAGGCCAAACTTTCAAGGAGAACAAAGATTTCCTGGGCGTTTTCGGCATTCATGAAGGAGCACAATGTCTTGACAAATAGCTGTGTCAAAGAAACGAGCTCGATTTTGTCGGTGTTGACAGAAAGAAGGCGGTGGGCCAAAAGAATCGATGGCGAGAGAGTCTCCTTCTCAGACATTTTTTCCTCATCAGACGTTTTCTCCTTCTTATCAGATTTCTCCTTCTTTTTCTTCGATTTCTCCTTCTTTTGTTTCTTGCACTTTGGCTCTTCCGACTCGGTGCCAATCTGCTCCATGAACACCACGGCCTCTTGCACAAACTGCGCCGAAAGCGGACCCTTGATGCTCCGAAGATGCGCCGCCCAGATGGGAGCCGCCGTGTCCAAGGCAACAGCAAGCGAAGAGCCGGACTCCGTCACATAACGACGGAAGAACCCGAAATCCTTCTCGATCCTGCACAGAATCGCCGGCTCCAAGAGAAGGTGTTTTAGTGTGTGGCGGGCGGCCACGGCGTTCTTGGCGGCCATGGCCTCGTCGATTAGCTCATCCAAAAACACGCCAAAGAAGCGGCGCACCACCACCGCCGGAAGACTGCAAAGAATGTCGTGCATGAGCAGCGGCTTGTGTTGGTGCAAGAACAGAGAAAGCGCCGCCAAAAAACGAGGCAATTCACAAATCAACAGCATTTGACTTTCAAGAAAGCCCATCACCTGCAGACGGTCCCAGCAGGCGAAAAGTTTGGCGAAAAGCGGCGCTAAACTGGGCAGGTTGTTCAGATCCATAAGCACAAGCCATCTTTGAAGAAACGGCGCAATTGACTCGGCATCCAAACCGGCCACGTATTCCGCCAACGTCGACTCCAGCGCTTGTACACATGGCTCTACGCCCAACTCTGCCAGCCGCAAAAGAAGATACACCGCCGACTTGTTTGAACTCACCGGCTTTGAACTCACCGGCTTGGCCACGTGCGCCGCCAGCTCCGGGTAGAGGGTCAAAAGCTGGTAGATCACCTCGGACCAGCCCGGCAAGTCAAACTGTGCCACGTTGCCGAAAAACGACGCACACAGTGTCTGTTTGGACTCCAGACTGTGCACCAATGCACGTACCAACAACGACATGGGCTTCAAAACACGTGCCTCGAGATGGCGGCGGCCCACGTCAACAAGCACGTGTGCCGAAATCCCCGTGAGCTTCGCCGCCAAGGCTTCCATCACCGCTTCACTGGTCCATCCTGCACACAGCGCCGCCGCCGCCGGGTAGACCTCCAGGACGAAGAACAGCAATTCACGGGCGGCGGTAAAGCAGTCAAGGAGGTTGAGTGCCACGCCAAGAAGCTGCGGCGGCTCAAGCAGTGCAGTTCCGGCCACAGCAGCAGGCCATTCGGAATGTAGTGCTGGATGGAGTTTCATAATGAGCGAAACAAGCAGCCAGTTGACCGGCACACAGGCCATAGCTTCCTGGTAAAGATCTGTGTAGAAGCCACCAGACAAGGTCCGGTTGACTTTGGCCAATACTGCCACAAGCGGCTCGGCAAGGTGTGTGTATGGCGGCTGGACCAAAGCTTTGTATACCAGCTCACAAGTTTGAATTTCTGAAGCTGCAAGATTGGACACCACTTCGTGGAAAAGCTGTTGCACGCAAGCGTCGGACATAGCCGGGATTTGAGACGGTTGGGACTTTTTGGACGATTGGGATGGAGTTGGAGACGTTTGGTCCTTCACAAGCTGGGTCACGTGCTGCACCAACGCTGTGCTGGTTGAATGCTGAAACAAAGTAGTGCAAAGCACATCATGCATTTGAAGAACCGAAGCAGCCCAGGCATCGTCCCGAAGCTCTTTTTCAACCAATAGTTGGAGCTGGGCAGGCACTACCTGCAGGAAGTACCTGGCCAACGACTTTTTACCTGGTTTGTAAAGCACTGACAGCTGAGGAAGCCGGAAAACTGCAAGTGTGGTGGCAGTCCACTGCACTTCCGGCACTCCCCGGCGCATCATGTAGCGACAGTAACTGTGTAAGAGTCCCACGGCCACATATTCGTCAACATCAATATGGCCCAGAGAAAGCATGTCCTTCACACAAAGAAACATTGCCAGCACCGTTTCATCATCTGGGTGGTTTTCTTCCCGTTGTTCACTGTTTTCTTCCCGTTCACTGTTTTCTTCCCGTTCACTATTTCCGTCCCGTTGTCTTTTCCGGCTCTTTTGAACCTTTTCCATATCACTCTCCAGCTGGTCCAACACGTCAGCCATGATTTGAGGGAGTTTCACTCGTGAAAATGTGGATCTCCACGCACCATCGTCGGAACCACAAAGAGATCGGTGGATTTCCCGCCAGAGCGCCCAGAGACCCGGGTTTTTTTTCCAGCTAGCAAACACGCCGTTGCTCAAGTCGCCCATGCGGTCACAGAGGAGCTCAAAGAGAAATTGCGCTGAGTTGGGGAGGTAAACGGGAAGATGGCCTGCCCAAAGCTGTTGCGCAGCCGCATGCGCCTGCTCGGCGGACGTTGTTTTCAGCCGGAGATACCGTGTCACGGCCTCCGCACTGGTGAAGGTATCGCCTGTTTTTTGGGCGTCCTTTAATTGTGGCATATGATTTTAACGTATTGTTAAACGTGATTTTGGTATGATAAATGTGATTTTGGTTCTGATGCGATGCTTTTCGCGGGCTCCTGCAGGTAGTCGCCGGCTGCAACTCTTCAATATTATAAGAGCTGGTGATCTAGAAATATGGTGAATTGTATTTTGAATGGTTCTGATTTTTATGCTATAAATGAATTGTTTTGGTTTCGTGTTGTTTGGTTTTTATTTGGTTCTTTGGTTGATTTTTGTTTTGTGGTTGCTTAAATAGTGGCCAATGTGTGCCAAATTGCGAATGATTAAAAAGTGACACTAGATTTGGATGAGAGGTAGTAATACTAAGAGGAAATGAGTAATCAATAGCTAATTGAATTAAAATATGAAAATAGATTTGAAAGACTATTTATACCGATAAATATAGACTGATAAGCATAGACTAACTATAGACTAACTATAGACTAACTATAGACTAACAATAGACTAACTATAGACTAACTAAAGACTAATTATAGACTAATTATAGACTGACTATAGACCAACTATAGACTAACTATAGACTAACTATAGACTAACTATAAACTGATAATTAAAGACTGATATCATACACTGATATCATACACTGATATCATACACTGATATCATACACTGATATCTATACACTGATATCTATACACTGATATCTATAGACTAACTATAGACTGATAACCAAGACTGAAGATCTCAGTCAGTATTCATTGAAGTTTTTAAGCTTTATCTTTTATTAGACAATACTTAAATGTAACCGTAACCTATTCAATTTTAATGCCATTAAATCCAGTATTGTAAATCTCTGCTTTATCTCAAAACACATTTTTCTATTAAAGACCAGAATATCAACATTCCCAGTTAATTGTTGGACTTAAACTAAAGCTTCTAGTGACAACCGTGCACCATGGTAATTCAAGGCTCATAAGGTCTTAGCAGAATCAAACTTTTGTCAATTCACTAAAATTATTAAGTCTCAAATGCTATTTATTGCAATTGTTGTGTGTAATCAATGTCTGAGAAACAACGAGTTCCGAGGGTGATATCTCATTGGGAAGCATTTCACACTGATGAAGAGCTTCCATTGCTTGTAACATGCTCAGGGCATTTAATAATGGAGACTGTATACTATGCCACCGTTTTTGACAAAATTTTTGGTGTTTTTGGGAGGAAGAAACGACCTGGGTCAAGAGGTCGGAACTGCATATAATCCATACATCACGTGCACTCGTGAGTTCCGGTCCCCGGATTTGGCATCGCTCTGATGAAGCCGCCTAATTGAGCAATTTCTACAAATTGAACATTGTATTGAAGTAATTTGTATGAAAGGCGTTCAAATACAAACTACCGCTCATTTGACATTGGGACTTACTGGTTGGCGTGTTAGGAAAAACATTTGGGTGTTGAAACAACTGCTACAAACCACGTTGTGAGGGCGAATGTTTGTAGTCTGGATAATAATGAATACCGAATCTGTGCACTCGACATATGGGAATTCCACCATTTAGATTGAACATTTTAACAGGAGAAATGTACTCTATATTGGGGATTACAGTAAACCCGTACCTCCTTTCCCGTATGCAGAGAAAGACCTTCTAAAGGCGCCATTGTTCTGTATATAAAGCAGACTATTTTTTACATAAAGCAGCTTGAAGATTTATACAGCAGCTTCCGGTTTTTTGGGTGAGTATTTATTCATGTAACCCAATACTAAAGGCATCAGTACTGCACACAGCATCAGAAGGTCCCATTCATTCGAAACTCATGGGTATTTCTACCGAATAAATTACTCATTCATAAATATATTATTACTCATTCTAAATATTTAAATCGTATTGTGGTGAATTTTGGAAAAAAGGTTTAAACTGTACCGATCCAACCTATCTAAAGTATTCATTCTACTACAATACACACTTTAAATGTGAAGGACTAAACTATATTATCATAATCATCAATCATCACATCAATCATACTGAATACTCATACTGTACTCATACTCATACTCATACTCTACTCATACTCATACATACAATAAAAAATCTTTTATTCAAATCATCTCTATTAAATCAACAAAGTCTCGATCTTGTCCTTAATACCGTAGATTTGGTTCTTAATGGTAGAAGCATCGTTGGTAGTCACCGAGGCAGCAATCACCGGTCTGGAAACTCCACAAGCTCTGCCCAAAGCAGTCTTGGAAGGCACAAAAACATAAGGAACGTTCTTGTCCTCACACAACAAAGGCAAATGCAACAAAATCTCAATTGGCTCGGTGTCGGCAGCCATGATGATGAATTCCGAGATACCTCTGTTCAAGGTCTTGGTGGCCTCGTTGGCACCCTTTTTGACCTGTCTCAAGTTTTGGGATTGTTGGACCACATCCAAGATTTGTTGGGTCAAGGCCGAGTCGGCCAAGGGGAAGGCTTTAGGGTTGGTAGACATTTTTGAAGATCCTTGCAAAGTAGCTCACTGGAGTTAAATTTTGCGATGCCATGCGAGCGCGAAAATAGTCGGCACCTGTACACCCCACCAGTACACCCCACCAGTACACCCCACCAGTACACCACTACCACACCCAACATCAGTACACCACTAGCACACTTTATTACTACACCAATCGTTTCAGCAATCACGTCTTCAACATAAGTGGTCATGTCAGATTGATTGACGGTTCATTTGAAACGGCATGATAGAGTTGCACCGATTTTATCGAATAATCCTAATAAAGCGCTTATCTAAAAGAGCTTATCGAAAAGCGCTCAGGGAGTGTCTCAATTGCAGACTGTAGCTCCCTGATCTCTTCTTTACCAATAAACTCTGGAAATGACCATCATTTCTGGAATCAGTATCACGTGAGTGGACACGTGCTGTATGCAGTATATGATTTAAGGGCGAAGCAGCTAATTAGAGGCCCAAGATCAGCTGCAGTTTATATATGGTATTTGGCGGGAACTTGAAACAAGTGGAAAGCTGGAACAACCTGAAACAACTTGAAACAATTTGAAACAATTTGGAACAACCTGGAACGCTTCTGAAACTACTGAAACAACCTGAAACAACCTGAAACAACCTGAAACGCTTCTGAAACTACTGAAACGGTAGATATTTTGAAACTGTAGAAATTGTAGATTTGTGAAGGTGCAGAAATCGCAGTAGTGTACTATGTTTCAATTGATGTTTCAATTGATGTTTCAATTGATGTTTCAAAACTCAATGTCTGCTCAATAAACGTACACAAATCACATCAATAACAAAAATCTCTTCAACTTTAGTTCGTAATCATTACCCTTTCATTAACACCCGATCTCAACAATCGCATCAATCTTACAGTATTCACCAAATACACCAAAATCAGATAAACCAGTACATCCCTACAATCCAATCAATTTTCCTATATCACAAACATTTTCCTCAACCTCCCAGATTTCCTAAATATCCAAATCTCTACACCACAAATACACATACCAGTACATCAGCCGGCGGTAGTTGACGTTATCTCCGGACTCACATTTACGCGCGCGTATATCTCAGCATGTCCTGTACACCTCCTAGGGATTCCCCGAGAAAAAATTAAGTCAACGTTGAGGGTAATCTAATCTATTGCTCTTTTCTACAACTCCCAAAATGTCCGATTTGTGGTATGTATTTTGTCGGGCTGCATATTTGAAACGTTGCTGAAACACGGCTGAAACGCCGCCCACGCCCCCTTGTCTTGTCTTCCATTGCCTCGTATTCATCCCTTATCGCCCAAAACGCCTTTTAATTTAGAACAATTGCAATCAATCATTCAATCATAATTTTGGCATTCTTTATGTGTTCAGAGATTCACGGCCACATGGACTTTTGAAACTTGTTTAGTTTGATTTGGTGGCAATTCCATTCGGTGGCGTCGTCCAATCAGATCAGCAATTGTCATAACAATTGACATACCAATTGACAACAATTGATATAACAATTGACACCAACATTTGAACAAGCTGAAATTATTTTGAATAGTTTCTGGTTTATTTTCATATGTGGTGTTGACGAGAAAACGTGGGATGCTTTATAGTTAACGAGAGTGTGGCCTTCTATTTCGACAAGACTCAACCGATCGCAATTACACTGCCTCATGAACTACACTGTCTCAATCAACTACACAGCTTGCCATCTCATTCAAGAACTTCGCCATCGTTTCAATCAAAAGCTTTTGCCATCTGTATATTCAGTTCCAATACTAACAATCAGTCCAGTGTACGCTCCTTTCTTTGGTGCCATCGGCTGTACTGCCGCCATCGTCTTCACTTGTTTCGGTGCCTCTTACGGTACCGCCAAGTCAGGTGTCGGTGTGTGTGCCACCTGTGTGTTGAGACCAGACTTGTTGTTTAAAAACATTGTGCCTGTCGTCTTGGCCGGTATCATTGCCATTTACGGATTGGTCGTGGCCGTGTTGGTTTCTGACTCGTTGAAGCAGACACAAGCATTGTACACCGGCTTCATCCAATTGGGCGCTGGTTTGTCTGTCGGATTGTCCGGTTTGGCTGCTGGTTTTGCCATTGGTATTGTCGGTGACGCTGGTGTCAGAGGCACTGCCCAACAACCAAGATTGTTCGTCGGAATGCTTTTGATCTTGATTTTCGCCGAAGTCTTGGGTTTGTACGGCTTGATTGTTGCGCTTTTGTTGAACTCCAGAGCCGCCCAGGATGTCGTCTGCTAAGCAGCCTAGAAGCATTATAAATTCCTTGCAAATGGCATTCCAAATGAGACTTTGAAACGCGCTCATTCGTCCGCTACTGTTCATTTCTATGCGCTCTGCGCTAATCAAAATCGTGTCAGAATTATGTACTCTGTATTAGAATCTTTGTATTCTCGTATAAGAATCAATTATCTGTATCAGAACTTTTACTCTGTATTACAATCTTTGTATTCTCGTACAAGAATCAATTATTTGTATCAGAACTTTTACTCTGTATTAGAATCTTTGTATTCTCGTATAAGAATCAATTATATTCTCTGTCAGAATCATAATACTATGTCGTGCTGATGTAGACCTCGCCAATGTTCCTGCAGATCTTGTTCCGTAACTCCTTCACCAAAGCTTGCACCGACTTCGGAAGCTCTTTACCTTGTGCTTTCACCTGCACTCGCCAGTCCCATGGCGCCTCCGTAGGCACATTTTCCGTAGCGAATACATACAAGTCATCATCGTCGTCCTCGATGCCTTGTTGTTCAAAGTTGTCGATAAGCTCCACCAATATGATCAATTGGGGCAATTCAAATTTGCGGCTTTGGAAAAATGGCAAGAATTGCGCCAATAGAAGCGGCACAAACTTGGAAGGCATATACTTGAAACGGATCAAATGAAAAAGATTCGACAAACAGCGAGAAAACGCCTCAGAGTCCTCCACAAAAGTCAAGTATTCACAAAAAACTGCATACGGCGCAAGACATTGCCGGATGATGGGGTGGACCGGAAATTCGGGTCCAACCTGGTTCGTCACAACGTTTGAAATGAGCTCATCCGGAACGGGCAAACTGTTAAGAAGAGCATCTTGGAAAAGGTCATCCCACACAATTGCATGCACCTTTTCCATGGCCACGGCGTTTTGCGTGCCGTGACTAACTTCGTCGTAACATCTGACGAGCATGTTCAAAGCCTCGAACAAATGGCCGCTTTCGAGGGAGTTTTGACCTTGTTTTAAGTATAGTTCCTTGCTCACATCCGGCAAATCTAGCTTGGCACAAATCGTGAGCGCCCACTCCAAATCGTCGTTGGTGAAGTATGTATAATGAGGCAAAAACTCGGCCACCACGTCACGAGCCTGCTGGGAGGCATGTTTAGATACTGACACAATGGGCAGCATCAAAATCCCGAGTCCCGCAGGAACAAGGTTATGGCTTTCTAGGCATGCAAACGCGTGGCGGACCAACAAATAGTCCGACACGTAACGGTTGGGAATGGAGGGTTCGGAGTCGACAGCAATCAAGTCCGATGGCTGGGCGATATCCGAGACATTTTTCAGACCAGATGCCCTTTTGTTCAGACCAGAAAGGTTCAAATCAGAGGATGCGCCGAGTTCCGAGGGCAGCTTGCTTTGAATATCGGCGTAAAATTGCAGGAAAAATCCGCTGGCATCGAAAAGCTTGCTGACGTACGCAGCCGTCGGCGAGTCGCATTGATCAATCGCCAAAATCACACGCAAAAAGTTGCCCAGCAAAATGTCACGGAATGTCTCTTCTAACGACAGCGACACATTGTAGCCCTTTTCGGCCGTGGCAAGCTGAAAGTAGTCTGCATACACCGATGCATCGTCCCGAATCTGGAAAAGGGCAAGAGACCCGTACATTTCATACCACGACAGCACAAACGCCGCCGTCGTCTTGGGCATTCCCGACATAAGGCAGAGCAAGTCGTGCACTTGCAGGGCAATAGTCACGTGCGTCATATCGACAATGCCCCGTTTCATGGGGCCAAAGTTGTCCCGAAACTCGCAAACTGACCGTTTCCACTCGGCAAACTGGCCTTTGACAGCCATGCCGGCATAGGCACCCACCAACGTGGCCAAGTCGCCAATGATCTCGTAAAGTGCAGGACACTCCTGTTCTAGCTCGTGGTACTTGCTTGCCCGGAGCGACGACACCGCCTGCTCAAACATGCCTCGGCTGAGCAATGTGCCCAAGTACAGCGTCCAGAACTGCGGGTGTTTCCATGGCGTCGGCGTATTGTAGACCACGGAATCGATAAAGTCGTTTTCCGGTTTTGGATCGTAACTGTTGATCCACTGCAAAATAAGCTCCGGCCGCGTCTGCTCGCTGGGATAGAAACAGCTGGCTCGAAGACAGTCAAGAATGGCGGCCAAGGAGGCCAAGTCCCGTGCATCGCCGTCGTCGAGCGTGTCAATGACGGCGTCGTAGTACGCCGAAAACGCCTCCTGGACGGCCAAAAAAGCCCGCGTCACGTGCGCCCTCTGCTGGGAGCCCGTCCGGCTGCTGCCAATGTCTCGAGACAGCGCCACAAGGCCCACGGGGCCGGAAAAAGGCGGGTCGTGCGAGCCACAATCGGCGCCTTCTTGCTTCATGGCCTCCAAAATCTTGTACATGCGGTTGATGTACACGGCCTGTGTGTCGTGGGCACCCAGATGGGCCGATGCCGTGTACACGGCGTCGTCAAATTGGAAATCAAGGTTCTTTTCGCCGGAAAGCCATTCTTGAAGCAGTGGATAGCTCTTGGCGGCGCCTCCGGGAGAGCCCGGAACAGAGGGAGACTCGGTGGCCGATATATCCGAGGCCAGCTCCGGGATCTCGAGCATTTCAATGTCCTGGAACTGCATGGTGTGGTGGAGTTGTTGGCTTGGGGTTGATATGGCGGTTCATTGATGGTGTGTTGGTGCGGGATGCATGCGCACCCGTGCACCAGCGTCACGTGCGCCTCACGTGATGCGAAGCAGTTCCCACGCCGCCGCCATTTCCACCGCCTCCCCGGCCATTCTTTCCCCGGCCGCCTGTGCTTGTTCGGCGGTCGCCTGCACGCGGAACACGCTGCCCGCGGCAGTGCCCACCAAAAGCCGCAACGGGTCTTCGGACTCGACTGTGATGGTGTTGATCTGCTCAGAGACATTTGCAGCCAATAGGGTTTGCGGATCTGATTCCGCCATGTCCACAATGCCCAAATTGCCACAGGCGTCGCCGTACACTAGGCGTCGTGCGAGGCTCAAAACTGCCACGGCGGTCGGGTACACCGGCACGTGCTCCACATCCAAGCGATGCAAGCCCTTACCGTCAAAACGGCCGAAGAGGCCCCGGTTGGCATCGGCAGCCACCACGCCCTGCAGCAGCGCCGACACGTGCGCAAAGTAGAATGACCCATGGCACGTGATCTGCTCACCTGTCCACGAAAGCAGTTCGCCATTTTCGCCGCTGCCACCGTGAAGCGTATAGTGAAGCACGTGGCTGCCAGCCACATACACGTGGTTTTCGTGAGAGGCCATCGAGGCAAAAGAAGCCAGTTTGGGTAAATGGCCGGAGATGGGCGCGTCTATCTGCAGGAGCCGCTTATTTTGAACGGAAAACACCGCCAACGCCCGGCCCGCGCTGGTGTGGTCGACGGCGCCCACAATGACGTCCTGCTGCAGCGTCTGGGCAACACAAATGTCCACGAGCCCGTCCGCCGGCACTGTGTGCACAACTTGCAACGAGGATGAATCAAGAAGCAAGAGGGTCACGTGCCGCTGCACGTGCGCAGTCGTGTCTGCCCCAATCTCCATCTGGAGCGCCACGAGCCACTTGCCGCCCACCGACACGGTTTTGAGAATCAACTTGTCGGAGAGGTACGCACTGGCGTCGAGATCCACAGGTGCAAGGTTGTACACAGCCACGTGGTCATCTTGAAATAGAACACACACCTGCGAGCCCAGCACGTCACATGACTTGATCCGGCGCCGCGACCGAAACACGCGCTGCGCATGCAGGAAACCCGTGCCTCCAAGCAAGTACACGGCATGTGTATTGTATAGCACGACGTTGTCCTCGGCGTTGTCGTGGCAGGCGGCCATGCGGAACCCGCCCTCGGCCGAGTTCGCTGTGATGACACGTGACTCGCCGCCAAAGCCGAGGCTCTGGAAAATCCGGCCCGTGCCGTCGACGGCAATCACCAAGTCACGTGACGTGCGCCGAACGCTAGTGTAACCGGCCAACAGTGTCTGCACGGGATCTGACAATGACGTTTGAGGATCTGCCGTACCACCGAGACATGCAAGCACAAGCTGGCCGCCCCACAGAGCTGCAATAACGTAAAGAGTGGTGTCCTGCATATACCAGTCCACGTCGGTAATCTCCGCCAACTTCGTGTCCACCAGCGCACTGTTGCAGGAAAATGTGCTGTTTTCAAGCTGAAGAGTACCTAGAGGAGTATGCCACTCGTTGTTTGGCCGCTTTTTTGGTTGTTGGCGCTTTTTTGGTTGTTGCTGGGCGGGCTGGAGCCGAGTGCCTGCATGCAGGACCAGAAACGTCTGCACATGGCGGTCCTGATCGAAAATGGACACAAGCCCGTTTGAAAGTTCCACGGCTGTGGCCGGTCCGTCGATACTGGCATCGGCACAAAGAACCGTGCCTAACCGTGATCCTGTGTATAACTGCACCTCGCCATTATGGAAGCCACCCCGAGAAACACACAACTCGGCCTCGTACGCGTCGGGAAGCGTCTCAATGGCAAGCACAGGCGGCGAGTTCGTAAGCGTGTGGGCCACGTGGATATACGGCTGGGAGGCACGGATCTGAAACACAATGGACCGGGATATGGTGGATCCTGCATACAACACGTTGCCCGATATGTGCACCAACGATGCTGCAATGGTCAGCCGCCCCAAGTCCAACACCAGCCAGCTTTCTACCGCCACGTGGCCACTGTTGCCGGCCGTCTCCATGTACATGATATGCGTGGAGCCCGTGTCGGTGACGTAGACCACACGGCACGGGTCGAGGATAGCGGCGCACGTGACGCGCAGGCCGGTCACGTGCCCGGTCACGTGCTTGGTGACGACATTGTGTTTCTGGCTCACCGACAATGTCGTGTCAACCTCCGCAATGTCGGCAAGCAGCACCTGGCGGCCGGGCCCCGGGAAGTACCAGAGCCGCGAGTCACTAAAGACCAAGCAGCCGCCCGCCGCCGCCATCACGTGCGACGGCGTGCCGGAAAAGAGCTCCATTTGGGCAAAAACCGGAAGCGCCGCTATGTGCAGGTCGAGCCCATAGTAGCGGAGAGAGTAGTTAAAGTCGATGTCTCGGTACAACACCGCCACGGTCACGTGCAGTGGCGCCGACTGCCACACTGCCATGCGGCCGACAACGATGCTGCCGATAGAAAACGTCTTGAACGGG
The DNA here is from genome assembly GCA_002370135.1 of Metschnikowia kipukae. Lineage (NCBI taxonomy): Eukaryota > Fungi > Ascomycota > Pichiomycetes > Serinales > Metschnikowiaceae > Metschnikowia > Metschnikowia kipukae. The sequence goes on from NKZJ01000149.1 coordinate 44,428, forward strand.
TGTTTTGCCCGTTTGGGCGAAAAAAGCCCGCCGAGATCCAACACGGTAAGAAACCCAGACACCACATACATGACCAAAAGCTCCGTGTTGCCGAGCAGGCACACGTGCAAAGACGGGCCGGACTCGGGACATCGGGCATGGCCAGAGACTATGGCAAGCGGCAACCTTGTGTGCAGTGCCAAGCCTGCACCCAGCATGGCAATGAAGTGGACGGCGTTTCCCGCTAGCGCCACAATTCCTTGTTTGTGGGCCGTAGGACTTTTGCCACGGATCGTGTAAGTCGCCAATGCTGATATTCCTGCATCTAGTGCTAGCAGCCGTCCGGATACTGATGTAGATGATGGATTCGTCTCACTTATCGGGCGTGCATATAAGACGGGGCCCCGGGTGTCCACTAGGTATGTCGTATGCTCTTCTAGGTCCGCTTTGAGGGCGTTGCAGGACTGTTGCAGAGGAATAACAGTGGAAAGGTACATCTGGTGTACGGGTGTTTTCAACCGATCCACTTTCCAGGAATTGCTTAATGTTCAAGATGACTTGAGACTTTAATAATTGGATAACTGTGCTCTTCGTTTAGCTGCTCGTTTAGCTGTTAGATTTGCTGTGTCCTTTTTCAGATGTGTTTTGTTTCAGATGTGTCCTGTTTAGATGTCCTGTTTCGAATAACTGCTAGTTTCAGGTTAGCTCGTTTCAGGTTAGCTCGTTTCAGATTATGCTTGTTTCAGATTATGTTGCTTCAGCTGCTGTTTCAGTTCCGTTTCAACTACGTTTCAGCTTTGCTTGACACGTATTCAAAACACGTGAATAACTAGGGGCAAAGTGCTGAGACCGCTGCCGCTCATGTCATGTCGCTGTACACCTGCATATAACAAAGATGTTGGTGTACGGGTGTGAGGACCTCTGGCCGGGGGTACCGACCCCATATCCGGGGCAATGTCGCACTACCCCCGGTTTGCAAGCGACAGCATGTCTTTCTTGAATGCTGTATGTCGCTCTCCCTGACTATATATAAAAAGCGTATCCCTCTCTCATTTTTAAAAGCAGAATTTTGAAAAGACTCAATTCTTTTCCTGTAATTTTTTGGTCGCCTTCAGTTGTTGTCATTTAATTGTCTTTGCAGTTCATTCCTGTTCTCTGTCACTAATTACCAAAAGCAATTACAAATTCAGGAGTTTCCCACTTTTCTCCTTGGATTCTGTTTCTCCTTGGAATATTTCCTTCTTGGATTGTCATTTATCCTTTCCCATTGTTCTTTTTATAGCAATTTTTAGGAACTACAACCCCTTCTTTCTGTGCACTCCTAAGACAGCTTGCTGCGACTGTTTAATGGCGCTGCGGGCACAGCCGATTTGCAATATACACACTTATCTGCGCAGCACTCTTCTGTGCGGCGAAGGCATCAAACTCTAAAGAAAGACACAAATACAATTCCAGTCTGCAAGACGTCTTGTCCCTCTTTATACTCTGACGAGCCTCAATCTTTTCTTCCTGCTAAATAAGGCTTTCGGAGTTCCAGTCGTGTTTGGCTTGTTTGCTGTTACTGGTCCGATGCCACACCTGAATCAAACCCATTATACTTCATTTCTTTGCTGAATTCTATACTCAGTCCTCAATTTCTTATTCCGAAATATTCTGCTTAGCTTCAATTTAAGCTCAGGTTTTCTCTCAAGCAACATTTCCATGGACCTGAAGCCGCTGTCATGGCGCGTTTTGGATCTTCTCAAGATACAGCTGTCTCCCAGACCTTCCCGGAATGTATCGCAGACAAACCTCAAGCAAGCAGCAACCGCCGTGAAAACAGTTTCCAAGTGTTGCTGTTGTGGTACTGTTCTTTTGATTGAGGGCACCAATTTCTCAAAATTTCGTTGTGCTGTTTGCAAAACTACCATAGTGGGAAGCTTCACCTTCGAGGACTCGGATTCCATTACTTTGATGCGAATTCAGGAATTGGCCGCTCTGTGCCTCGTGAAGCATCAGGACGGCCCCGAAAAGCTTCGCCTTGCTCTTAAGCCATTGCTGGACTACCTTTATCAAGCATTCTCCTCTGTTGCAACCGTCAACGAATCGTTTCAATTGACACGCAAAAAACGCTCAAGTCGAGCGCATTACTCCTCCAGCAATATCAATTTAGCAGAAGTTCAAGCAGTGTTTGAATTCCTCTCTCGCTTGCCTTCAAAAGCGCCCATGCTTTCAGCTTTACTAGGCTGTTCTAAGGCCCTCACGCGGCTTCCTCTTGATTTGTTTGACAATCCCAAAAATTTAAGTTGGGTGGTGATATTTCTCAATATTCCATTTCTTCACAAGGCCTTTATAAACTCCGATACAAAAAGGAAGAGGCACGCGCAAGAGAGCAAAAATGATCAGGGTCCATGCTTGACCATTCTGGGCCCACAGAGTACCCTGAACAAAACTGAGTCTCCTGGAAATGCCGGAACATCCAGAAGAGAGTCCACATTTTCAAATAGTGAAGTTCAAGGCATTCTTTACGAAATTCTCAAGCGGGTCTTGGGAATTCTAGCCCAGGCTGAAGGCTCCCACTGTGGCAATTATTTGGCCAGCTGGTTCTCTAAGCATACAAGTGAGGAGTTTCTGGCCAAGATCAATCTCATCAACCTTTACATTACTTTTCATTTGAAAAAACACTTTTATTACGCAAACAATCCTGCCCTTTACCGACGTGAAAGCGAACGTCGTTGTGAACAGAATCTGGAGTTTGTGGAGCTTAGCTATATGAAAGATCAAGTGGAGGAGGCCCTTCCTGTTTTGGGCGTCGAACACGGGGAGAGTGCTTCGAGACAACAAAAGCAAAACTCAAAGATACGAATTCATCAATATGCACTGAATTATCATTTGCGCACAGCTTCGTGTGCCCTAGGTCTCTTCGTGAAGGCCAATTCTATTCGTAAAGATGAGAGCAAATTGCCCATTCACTCATTTTACAACTCCTTGGTTGACTACGTGAATGTAAAATTGGATTTTGATGCCTGGTCGAGCAAGCAAAAATCAAAAAAAGCAAACAGCTTGGCTTCTGAGCCAAACTTACAGACAGTTATTGATTACATCCATGGAGACGGCTACATGCAAGAAATGCATTCCACGAGTTCCTACTTTCTTTGCCAATACCCCTTCCTCATCAGTTTAGGAGGTAAAATATCAATTCTAGAATACGAGGCTCGGCGGCAAATGGAGAGAAAGGCAGAAGAGGCATTCATCAACTCGTTGGACCGCAAGGTGGCGCTAGACGTCTACTTTAGGGTACGTGTGAGACGGGAGTATATTGTTCAAGATCTGTTGTTGTGCATACAGATCAACGGGCAAAACTTGAAGAAATCTTTGAGAGTACAGTTCATCAATGAACCAGGTGTTGATGCAGGCGGTTTGAAGAAAGAATGGTTTTTGACTCTAACTAAACTACTTTTCAGCCCCGCTGCGGGAATATTCCACACCGTCGAGGAATCTAATCTCTTATGGTTCAACCTAACTCCAGTTCAAATGGAGAAGTACTACCTTCTTGGCGCAGTCTTGGGCTTGGCCATCTACAACTCCACGATTCTTGATTTGGGGTTCCCTCTCTCCATGTACAAAATGCTCTTGGGATTGCATACGGGCTTGGCCGATTACCAGGAGTTATATCCGAGAGCAGCCAAAAGCTTGTTCATGTTGCGTTCTTTTTCAAGTGAAGACCTAGAAGCACTCGACTTGTCATTTGAAGTCAGTGTAATTCGCGGAGGAAAGCTGCGCAACGTCGAATTGATTGATAACGGGAGCTCTACAAGAGTCAATACCGAGAATCTTGAGTCTTATATTGACAAGTACGCAAAGTACTACCTTCAAGACGGCATAAGGCCGCAGATTGAAGCGTTTAAAGCAGGCTTCTCTGCGGTAGTGGATGGAAATGCTCTTTCTCTTTTCCTGCCAGAAGAATTGCATCTTCTCCTCTGTGGAAGCGAACAAAAGAGCATAGATGTCAGCGTATTGAAATCAGTGACTTACTACTCTGGCTGGGGGTCCAAGGTTGAGGCTGAGAGTTCTCTCATTGTACTCTGGTTTTGGGACTACATGGAAAAATTGACATATCTGCAGCAGAAGAAAATGCTCTTGTTCGTCACGGGCTCGGATCGAGTTCCAGCCACAGGCATTCAGAATTTTCACTTCAAGATCTCCCAATTGGGCAATGGTGTTGATAGTGAGCGCTTGCCTGTGGCTCACACTTGTTTCAATGAGCTTGCACTCTATGCTTACGGTACACGTGAAAAGTTGGAGAGAAAACTCACCGATGCCGTGAATATGTCCGCTGGATTTGGAATCAAATGAGATGCAAACGAGGGCATTTGCTAATCGGATAAGCTTCCTCAATTCCTTCATGACACAGATATAGCATTACTCGAAGGCTACGTGATTTTCATGGAATTGTGCCAGTGTTTGCCATTCAAAATCCTGAGCATGAAATGACATCTGACATTGAAGGTTAATACCGCTAGATATAAGAGGGATAACTGAGGCTCTCACAACTTGGAAGAGAAGCGGTTATACTTGGAAAGAAACAGCTAAAAGACTCGTGAACGCATGATCTCATATACGTGATCTTTGCTCACGTGATTCTTTTGCTAGGGTGCGTCGAAGCAAGACGTTCTGGCCCTGCAGAAGGTGCGAGTGTTGCCACCCGTACACCAGCAATCAGAAGATGCAAAACTGTCAAAAACAGTCTGTAAAGCCAAGCCAAGGCGTATTCCCAGCTCTATAGTGCCACTAATGCATCCACCACTAAGTTTGGGCACACCCAGAGCTGTTTTGGGTAGCCACACCGGGGGTTACCCGGCCGCGCTCCAGCCAATGATCGCGCCGCGAATTTCGTTTGAAAATACACCTTTTCTCACCGCTTCAAAAAAACCTACTACAACATCTTCACAACAGTCATGTCTCTTGCATCCAGAACCTTGAGAAGCTCCTTGGGTTTGAAGGGTATGTAATATGCACACTCATGAAAGAAGCATTTTGAATTATGAAACACTAGGCACAAAACGTGCACAGGCAAAGGCCCCCGAGAGTTCCGAAGTCATGGTGAATAGCTTGGATCGCGTGCAACAGCATTATCCGAATGAAATTCAGTGTGGGCCGATTTCTTATGCGAGCACTCGCCGTTGGCAAATTTTCCTGACGTTTTCCGTATTCATGGGGCTATTTTAACCCCATTCTAGCCAAAGCTGATGTCGTGAAACTTTGAGCAGTGATTTGAAACGGCGCAATTTACAAACTCATAGGAGTGATCTTCTTGGAATCCTGCGGTTGCCTTTATTGGATCCGCCAGTTTCTAGATTGAATCTTTGATTGCTGTGTATTATCGATTCACCAAACTTGTGCCGCTTTGGCTGTCTTGTGTCCTTCATGCCATTCCAGATGCTTCTACCTCCTCATTCATTATACTAACTTCAGGTTCCCTCAGAGGATTTTCCTCCACCTCTAAGGCCCTCGCCTCATACAAACAGCCCGACTTCCTGAGTTACCTCAACAACAAGAGCGAGCAGAAAAACAAGAACTTCACCTATTTCATGGTCGGATCCATGGGATTGTTGTCTGCTGCCGGAGCCAAGTCCACTGTCGAGGCCTTCCTTTCATCCATGGCAGCCTCTGCCGATGTTTTGGCCATGGCCAAGGCTGAGGTCAAGTTGAACGCCATTCCTTTGGGAAGCAACGTCATTGTCAAGTGGCAAGGTAAGCCCGTTTTCATCAGACACAGAACGCCGGATGAGATTGACGAGGCCAACCAAGTGGATGTCAAGGCCTTGAGAGACCCACAGACCGACGACGACCGTGTACAAAAACCAGAGTGGTTGGTGATGATTGGTATCTGTACACACTTGGGATGTGTGCCTATTGGAGAGGCTGGAGACTTTGGCGGATGGTTCTGTCCATGTCACGGATCCCATTACGATATCTCTGGAAGAATCAGAAGAGGCCCTGCGCCTTTGAACTTGGAGATTCCTCAATATGAGTTCAGCGACGAAGAGTCCTTGCTCATTGGTTAAGAATAGACTACGAAAAGAAAAGCCCCAATATATATTGCATACGACCTGGAAGTAAATAAGCGTGTAATATACGGTATGCAGGAGATAGACGATTCGTGTAAACCCGTGCATCTTGTCGCGGCTGCAAAATACTAAAGTGTAGTCACAAGTGTATTTTGTTAATGATTTCACAATTAAAATTACTATTACTTCTGGGTCGACATAAGTTTGTCTACAAGTTGGATCTTTTTTATAGAATTGAAAGATGTGTTGAATTTCGGGTGGCTTGAAATAAAATAGGCTTAAGTTTTCAAAAGATAGCCAACCAATTAAGAAAATTAGATGAAATTTGGATTGTCAGCTTTCTGGAATGACAACAAGATGACAACAAGATGACAACAATTTGTTTCTTGGAAGTTTAAAGTGAAGTTGTGATTTTTAAACTCCGAGTTTGATCTCAATCATAAGTTTTCTTCAGATTTCGTTTTGCTCTACAAAAGACATCACTAGAAAATTCTCGAGATTTTATAAATTGAAATACTTTTTTAGTGTCAATACGTTTGATTACTTCTGTCACTTTACATAGTGTGGAATTGGATTCAGTACCTTGTCAAGTCACAGATATCACACTTACATTCCATGACATCGGCAATCGTTCACTGTGATTTTCATTCCACAAACCAAACCTTTGATTCTTTTAATTTGAAGTTTGAATTTAATGAATTTCAAATCTATATCCAAACTTCTACGATTTTAGGATACATCTTCCAAGACTTTACAATCAGTGTTGTTCTTCACAGTGTTATAGTGTTATTCACAGTGTTGCAGTGTTATTCACAGTGTTACAGTGTTATTCACAGTGTTACAGTGTTATTCACAGTGTTACAGTGTTATTCACAGTGTTACAGTGTTATTC